>CANXYC010362137.1:0-11944 GCA_948193065.1 Aleurites moluccanus
TACATTTTTCCATACAACTCTCAAATAATTTATTTAAGACCATTTACATTCACTTTTATTCTTCCCTTTACTCAAATATACTGAAAAATTAATAAAACCTCGAAAAAATGCAAAATTACAATTTGGTCCTCCAATTACCAAAATTTCCAATCTTACCCGATTGGGTCCTAATTGACTTCAAACCAACTCTAGGCCTAAAAATTAGGTCATATAATATGCATATATATATATTCCATGCATTCACATATAATATTAACACATCATAAAGAAAAGAGAATAATTTCCCTAAAGGTCCCTATTAGGGTTTAGGCTAAGGTGTTACAACGGCTTAGATTAAAAAAATAAGCCTAATGACAATAATGCCATTAATGAAAGGTCAAACACACTCCTTTGACCTTGGACTTATTGAGCCTAATATTAACACAATCTAATGGTCCTAATTTAATTAAATACATCATATATAAATAATTAAATTAGATAATTAATTTAATCATATTAAATTATTGCAAAAAACTCCATAATTAAATATATGAATTAAATCTCATTTAATCATAATTTAATTTCCTTTTTCACTTATTGTTTGAAACACATCTATGCGTGTGACCTAATAGGTTCCCTAATTAAATGGCAACTTAAGTCCTTAATTATTTCCTTAAATTAATTCAGGAAACTCTTAAGTGGAATTCCTATTTTCAAAATAGGAAATTTCCATAAAAGGTAATCCTTGTCCAACAAGGATTATATAAATTAATCTTCTTTAATTCATAATCAATTCTCCAATTGAACCTCTCTAACTTAAATAGATCATGAGCGGTATTTTGCCACACATCATGACCCCTAAGTAATTAGAAATTGCTAGTTGTAAGCAAAAACCCTAACACATGGATAATATTGTGCTACTAGTCCCCTCAAGCCCCTTTACTATGTTCGGTTTAATGTATGGACATTGTGTTAACTCCACTAAGCTGGCTACACTACACTTAGCCCAAACAGTAGTTCCTTGTAATCTGAGTATCATTACTAAAATAATTTCCTTAGAGACCATCTTAAGGTACTATCCATGTTGGCCAAAGATTTCCAGTAATGTTCTCATATAAGAGGCCTTAGGTAAAACCCTCCTTCTAACAGTAGTTATGATATCCTTTGTTGACTACTTAAATATCTATGAGTGTGTCAAACTATACTCAATGCCCACCCTTTAAGTAGACCCTTTGGGAGAGCTAGGCATGGAATTAAAGTGTAGCATCTTCACTCTAGATCACTCTTAAGCATCTAAAGTCTAAGGACATTTGCACATTTTCATGCAGATATATGTCATTAACATTGTTTAGATTTCCATATGATTATCTCCTGCGATCACTCTGATGTACTTACTACTCCAAGTAAGCATCCACATGTTATACTCAAACATCCCAATGTCAACATCTTTATGAGATCAAATGATTTGATCAAATCAAATAGTATACGCGTGTGCTAGTCTTTCCAAATCAATAATGTCCATTCTCATTGATCCTATGACTAAGGAAATTTAGGTTAAAACATAATTGCACATGATAAGCATCTCACTATCATGATCTCATCATGAATGCCTCCATGCTATGTTTATACCATGAACTTTATTAAACAATTATATAATATTACTGTAGAAAATAATAAGTATTGATTAATAAATAATGCCTTTTTATTAATATATTTCTAAAAACATCATTACAATGATTATTTTTAGAGCACCTACACTAACAGCTAGCCTATTTCTTGGAGAGCCAATGTGATGTTTAGGCAAGGACTCCCTCCTCATTGCTGGTTTGTTGGTCTTTGGAGAACTTTCTGCAAATATATCTTATACTAAGTCATTTGAGACAGGTCTCCTCGCCTTTTAGACCTCTAGACTCATCTCATTTTATTGGGCTTGTTCAATCTTGAACTGGACCTCTTGCTTTCATGATAGGCCTTACTTGTCATCTTAGGCCTTATTGGCTTGACTTGGGTAAAATGATATTATTCCTCATCAATTAGAGAGCAAGGAGAAAATGCAATTAAAAAATATATTAAATAAGAGAAAATGAATTGAAATTCAATATGATAGGTCAAGCAAATTGAGAATTGGTATTCATGATGAATCTAATTCCTAGACTTTCGATTCTTATGCAGAGGATATGGAAAATTATGGCATTGCGAAATCTCAGTTTATTGTATTCTAGGGTTTGGAATTTATAGAGAATCGAAGCAATATAGTTTTCATTCAATTAGGTCATAAATACAATCTAGAAAAAGAATGTTTATATATGTACAATGTAAAAGACTAACCTACCCCTCTAACAAATGTAACAAACCCTAACTGACTTAACAAAATAACAGCTATACAAAATACAAAATAACTAAAATAACTAAGCAATACAGTCAGCAAATACAATTAGTAATAAATTAATTATATGTTAACATCCTCCCTCAAGATGGAGATTGATGAAAGCGAGTCAATCCCATCTTGGACAATAAGAAATCATGAGCCTTGACACTGAGGGCTTTGATGAAGAGGTCTGCTAGTTGTTATCTTGAAGGAATATGAATTGTACTAATAAATCCTATTTGAGCTTATTCCTTACCACATGGCAGCCAATATCTAAGTGTTTTATTTTTTCATGGAACAATAGATTGGCTATAATATGTAAGACTGCCTGATAATCACAGTGAAGTTGAATAGGAAGTAGGACTGAAACATTAAAATCTCGCAACAAATAAGATAAAAATTAGAGCTCACAAACTATAGATGTCGTACTCCGATATTTTGCCCCTACAAAAGGTCTAGAGATAGTCAATTGCTTTTTCGTTTTCCAATAAATGAGGAAATGTCCAAGAAATACACAGCAGACAGTTAAGGACTTCCTTGTTAATGCACATGTGCCCCAATCAATTATCACAATAAGCGTGAAGCTTATAATATGATTATGAGGGAAAAAAATAAACCTGAGGAAGTACAACTTTTAAGGTTAAAATATTTAACTACATGAAGAGTTGCGTCCCAGTGAGACAACCTAGGAGCACTCATGTACTGGCTTAATTTTCGTACAACATAAGAAAGATCAGGCCTGGTTAGGTTGTGATATAGCAACCTATCAATAAGCCTCCTATACTTTTCTAGATCAAGCGTAAACTCAGAATTTTCATCTGTTAACTTCACTCCAGCAGGTAAAGGAACTTTAACATACTTAGAATCACTCAAACCATAATCAGTAAGGATGTTAATTATATATTTTCTTTGATTAATGTACATACTAGCAGTAGTTCTAAAAATCGAATCGAACCTAGTTTGGTCAATTCAATTTAAAATTCGGTTTGATTTAGTTAATTTTTTTAAAAAAATTTGGTTAATTTAGTTCAGTTTGATTTCTTCAAAAGAAAATTAAAATAATTGAACTGACCGAAATATATAAATATATATAATATTTATATATTTATATATATTTATTTATTTAAAAATATATATTTTTAATAATTTTATATTTATTTTATTTAAAAAACTGAAAAAAAAAATGAATAACCAAACCGAAATATATAGTTTCGATTTGATTTGAAAAATTTTTAGTTCAGTTCAGTTCGATTCAAAGTTTGGTTCTTTTCGATTTCTTAAAATTATGGTTCGGTTTGTTAAATTTTTGAGAAGTTTGGTTTGGTTCAAACCAAACCCACCATTTGCTCAACCCTAGTTTTATAGATTTCAACACCAATAAAGTATTTGGCTGGACCAAGATCTTTAAATAGAGAAAGCAGTGTCTATGGCCTATTTTACTAAATTAATTTATGCTATAGAAGTTCCAATAAGAAGGACATCATCTACATAAAGTGAAAGAGCCACAAAAACTGTAGAAGCTTGTCTAATGAAGAGATAATGATCATTACAGGATTACTGGAACCTAAGTTGAGCTAACTTGTCAATAAGCTCAAAGTTCTATTGCCTAGAAGCTTGTTTCAAGCCATAAAGAGATCTTTTAAGTTTGCAGACCTGAGAAGAATCTGTCAAAAGATAACCTTATAAAGGACTCGTATAAATTTCCTTGTCTAGATATCCACGCAAAAAGATATTATTGATACCTAGTTGATGAATGAGCCATTGTTTGGTAGTTACTGCCAAGAATAACCTGACAGTAACCATTTTTTCTACTGGTGAAAAACTGTCATTATAATCCACCCTTTTATTTGGTTGTAGCCCTTGGCTACCAACCTTGCCTTATATCTCTCAACACTTTCATCAGTTTTAAATTTTATTTTATACACCCATTTACATCCTATAAATTTGTTTCCTGGGTGTAAGGTTGTGATATCCTATGTATTATTCATTTCCAAGGCTACCAATTCCTTTTCCATGGCTTCCACCTAGTTTGGGTTTGTTTTTGCTTGATTATATGATTGAGGTTCTTGTATAATATAAGTATTAGCTATAAATTGCATATGAGTTTTGTCTAAAAATGGTGTAATAGAATCTAGGATGAGGTTAATTGGATGAACAATAGAATCAGAAGTTTTAGTGATTGTTGGGTAGGTAACTGTTGGGTTAGTGTATGACTGAACTGTTGAGACAAAATCTTGTAGCCATTCAGGCTTTGTTCTAAGTCTAGTGCTCTATCTAATAGGTAAAAGTAGTATAGGTTCTGTGTTGAGTGGTAAAAAAATAGGTTGATGAGAAGAAGAATAAAAACTTCTAGTTTTTGTGATTAGGTTTGAAGAGATAAGTGATGAGGCAGGTGGTGATTCAATAATAGATGTATTAACAATATTTGTTGATCAAGGTGAGTATTTTCAAAAAGAAAAGGTGTATCAAAAAATGTATTCTTGGATTAGTGGTAATTTAGGTTCAGATAGATTGAAATAAGAGTTATTGGCAAAGGTAAAAACATCTTGATGAAAAATTACATTTCTTAAAATTAAAACAGAATTTGTTGTGATGCCATAGAGTTTATATGCCTTTTGTCCTGGCAAGTAACCAAGGAAAAAACATTTGGTTGCTCTAAGAGAAAACTTATCTTTATGTGATATAATATTTATAGCAAAACAGAGACAACCAAATGTTCTAAGCATAATGTGATCAGGAGGTTTACAATTTAGTACTTCATATGGTATTTTCCAATGTAAAATAGGTTTAGGGAGTTTATTAATGATATATGTGGCCATCAAAATGGAATCTCCTCAAAATTTTCTAGGTAATTGAGATTGAAAAAGTTGTGCTCTTATTGTTTGTAAGAGGTGTTTGTGTTTTCTCTACACTACACTATTTTGTTATGGGATATAAGTGCGGTTTTTTTATGTACTATTCCTAATTCTTGTAAAATATTTTGACACTGAAATCCTATAAATTCAGTCCCATTATCTTTTCTAACTTGTTTTACTAGTGTAGAATATGATTATCTAACCATTGTAAAAAAATGTTCAGATGTGTTAGTGTTTCTGATTTTAGTTTGAGAAGAAAAGTCTAAGTTTCCCTACTATAGTCAAAACATAATGTGCTCCAATTAATGATGCTATCCTATAAGGACGCCAAAGGTTAACATGGACAAGTTCAAATGGTTGCTATGCTTGATTATGACTTGTCCCAAATTTTAATCTATATTGTTTTGAGATTGAACTAATGTCACAAATTTTGTCTTTATTTTTAGTTATAGGAACTTTAAATGGTAAGTAATCAAGCTTTATTTTGGAAATCTGCCCTAATCTATTACAAAGTAAAGTGTAAGAGATGGTAAGAGTTTCTTTATTGATGAAATTGTCTATACAAGAGACATTTGCCTCAATTATATTCAAAATGACATTCTTTATTTTGAAATTTAAGAATGGTATTTACAAGAAAGCTTGTCCTATCTAAGATATATAGTTCAGCATGCAACTTCCCAACAGTTATGGTTTCTTTAGTCAAGAGGTCCCGAAAAGAACAATGTGTTTGATAAAAGATGATTCTGATATGCATTGTTTGTGTAAGCTTACTGATAGATAGTAAGTTAAATTTGAAACTAGGAATGAACAAGACTTCAGTAAGGGTTAGTTTTGAACTAAGGTTGGTTGTCCTTAAATATTGTAATTACTTGTTGTTTTTTTAGGTCAATGAACCAAAGTTGTAGGTTTGATTTCAAGCATGTTTGTCAATTTTTCAAGAGCAAAACTCATATGATTTGTTGCACCACTACCAACTATCCAAATATCATCTATCTCAAAATCAAAGCAATTTAAGACTAGAATATGCAATGTACATGCATAACTTGTGTAAGTCACACAAGCATTCCCTGCTGGCTTCTTTCCCTTAAAGTACTTCTGTACCTCCTTCTCAATTATTGTAGCAATGGCACTGCTCTATTCTCCAACTCCTTCTTCATCAATAAAACTACTAACTTGTGCCACCATTCTATTTTGTCCCCCTGCTCTCTGCTTTTTGACCTCATCAAACCACTATAGGTACCCTATTATCTTACAACAATCTTCCTTCTCATGACCATACAAGTTACAGTGGGTATAATGCTTGTCTAATTTCTTGACATAATCTCTTCCTAACTGATACCTCCTATAATTTTCTCCCTTATAGTTATCCCTTCAAAAATTTTGGCTCCTAACCATAATTGCACTACTGTCTATACTCTCTGTAAATATAATATGGACCTCCCTCTATTTCTCTACTCTCAATACCATTGAATAGGCTTTATTTACTATTGGTAAGGGTTCTAAAAGCAGTATTTTGTTTCTAACATGATCATATTGATCATTCAACTTCATTAAGAACTTTATTAACCTATTTAATGTATTAACATCAGCATTCTCCTTAGTTGTACCATAGGTATACTCAGAAACTTGCATCAAGCAAGCTAATTCATCCACAACATTTTGAGTTTTGTAAAATACCCGCTATACTCATATTTCTCTGAGACATTGAACCTATCTCTCTTTGGATCTGATATATCATCGATCCGTTACACTCCCCAAACTTACCTTCTATTTCTTTCCAAAATTGTTTAGCGGTATCAACATAGATAAATGCTTCCACCAGTTCCTTAGAAATAGAGTTCAAGATCCACGACACAACCATGCAATCAACTCTTTTCCAATTTTCATATTCATTAGAATCTTCGCTAGATATTTTACTCTTTCCATTTATAAAAACTATTTTAACCTTCGATTTTAGTGCTAGTTTCATCGCCCTACTCCAAGAGAAAAAATTCAAACCAATTAAGGGAGAGCTTACCAGAACCATCCCTGAATGGTCTGAGTTTTGTAAGAAAATAGGATCTCCAACATTTTGGTCTCCATTGTTGTGAGGACTTTAAGCCACTGTGTTTAATACCCCAGTCTCAGTTTTTGAATTCATCGATTCATGAGTTTCAGGTTATATCTTATGATTTTTTTGGTTTAAAATGATTTTTCAGTTTCAATTCATAGGCTTATGTTCTGATATCATGTGAAATCTTAGTTTATTGTATTCTAGGGTTTGGAATTTACAGAGAATCGAAGTAATATGCTTTTCATTCAATTAGGTTACAGTCTACATATATAATCTAGAAAAGAATGTTTATATATGTACAATGTAAAAGACTAATCTATCTACATATACAATCTAGAAAAGAATGTTTATATATGTACAATGTAAAAGACTAATCTATCCCTTTAACAAATGTAAAAAATCCTAACTGACTTAATAAAGTAACAGTTGTACAAAATACAAAATAGCTAAAACAACTAAGCAATACAGTCAGCAAATACAACCAAGCATTAAATTAATTATATTCTAACAATTGGCAGTAATAGTAATGCTAATGCTATTGGACTTGCAGAGAAATCTCAAAATTAGAATTGTAATCATGTTATTGAAGTTGTGTCAATCTCCATGGAGTCGCCTGGGCAACATCCATTAGAGTTTTTCTAACTTTATTTAGATGATGAAAAGAACAACAAAATAATTACTTATATACAACAAATTAATTACTTGTACTATAATTTAATATGAAATTCAATATACCTTTTCATTTAATTTTTATATTTATACAAAAAGAATCTAAAATTTAAGAATCAATATAAGTTAATTTAAAAAATATATATATATATTATTTAAAAAAAATATTTATCAATAATTTTAATATTAGTTATGTAAATGAATTATATATATATAAATTAAAAAAATACAAATCATATAAAAAAATAATTAAATCAAAAAGTAGTTAGGAACCTCTGTTTTTTGCTTATCATAATGCTTCTTTTAATAATCATTTGTATGGCATCATATAACACATTAATTTTCTGCAAATGGAAATGAAAAGTCCTTGATATCTTGCGTCCAGTTGAATTTAATTGCCACAATGACGATGATCAATGGCTTCCACTGCATAACTATGAAACAGAGAAAAATTTTCTCTGGACATGGCCATTTGGTTTTTCTCCACACCTTGATGATCTCTTCTGCAACTCTGCATCATAATGTTGCATGGGTGCCTCTAGAGCCTGCAAAATGTTCGAGCCATGAGAAAAATGCATATGCAAAATATCCTACTCTGAAATTTCTCACTTCTACAACCTGTGCTTTTCAATTTTATTTATCCTATACAATTTTTTGAATAAATTTGAAAATTGAATCAATTAAAATTATATAAAATAAATACAAAATCTAATAAAGATCTTTTCTGAAAAACCACACAATCAGTTCACTTTTTACCTTCAAAAACTAAGAACTTTTACTGTGAATCGTTTTTTGAAGAAAGAAGGCAAAAATAAAAGCTGCTGAGGGCTTGAAGAATATCATCTCCTATCATGCTTCAACGGAAAGGCAGAAATAATTATAGGATGTGTTCTTCATCATCAACAGGACACTGCAAATAAAGTTGCAAAACGAAAGGATTGATCAGCTCCCAAGCTATCCCATCTTCAATATTGGTTGGTGCTACCACCTTTATATAATTATTTATGTACGAGACCCATTCAAAAATATAAATCATTCTACTCTTGACTCCAAGAACCAGCCCATTTAGTTAACTTGGTACCAGCCCAACAATTATAAACCTCAAAGACCAAAGCAATAAAAACTTAAAGTTGAATTGAACTGTGGAAAGAAGTATTGACCTGCTGCATTGGAAATATAAGGAGTATCAGTTGATTTCAAAGATCTGACTGTATTGATTCTTTCAGCTCCTGACATAAAATTAAGGATGAGAAAAAAGTAATGAAGAAATATGCAATTTCAAAAGATTGTGTAAATACCAAGGAGTAGAACACAGCTGATGCAACACTTGCATCCCCCAGCAGGAGCCAGGTAGAAAAATTAACAAACACAATGCTATCAAGTCCCCCATTTATGTGAAACTTTACTGTTGTTTAATTTTGTGTAGAAGATAATAAATACTGGAAACCATCTCAATGTAATTGATTACCCTAATCGGAAACAGAAATGTCACTAAAACAATGGACTGATGTAGGTATGAAAAAGGAAAATAATATTTAAGAATTATTTTTATTTAATTTTTTAAATTAGGATTTTAACTAATGATGGTATTGTATTATGTATTTTTAGGATTTCTCTCTCTCTCTATATATATAGTATGAGTAATTACGAGTGAGATATACAGTATGAGTAATTACCACTGAGAGAGTATCTGTTAAGCAAGAACCCAATGATGTTATTTTAAAATTATTGAGATTGTAGCACATGAAAGTGACATGATTGTGCATGGGTTATGCTTGATAGGTGGTCCATAACCCTTCATTGGTGATAGGTGTAGATGAGACACTATAATTTTTCTTATTTATATGATAGGTCAGACTGATTACAAACTTTAAAAGTTTTAAGTTTTCCCTTGGCATAGTGCTAGTCACGTGCCCTTAAAGTAGGGTCGTGACAAAGTTAATATCAGAGCATTAAATTTATTTTTTTAGGAAACTATAATTATGGAGAATAAGATTCTTAACATGTCATTTTATGTCTTTCTTACTTCTAGTTTTGGGTAGATTGTGTCACTTTAAAGAGTAATATATATAATGATTATGTATATGTGATATATGGGTTATCTTGCTCAATTTGATAAAATACTTTATTTCTTTTCAGTAAGCCGAACACTCAAACAACAAGAGTTGCTATTGACTGGAATCTTTCAGTGAGTTGGTAGACACAATCCGTGACATAGAGTTCACCATTAAAGAAAATAAGAAGTAAGTCCTTATAAAGGTCAGGATAAATCTGATTTTATTGGTTCTATTGGCATCTTTTCCATAGGGACTTACTTTACTAAGCCACGGAGTTCTTACAAATGCAAAAACAGAGCAGGAATAAAGATAGGTTTCTACATGGCCGAGGTTACTATAGCAATAATGGTTGTTCTAACTTCAATGGTTCAAATTCTGGTTTAGGTTCTAGTACCACCATATGTATTAGGTGTGGTATGGCCTATCAGGGATAATATATGTATTTTTCAAGTGTCTGTTTTGGGTATGGCCAGTCAGGTAACTTTATTAACAGTTATCCTAATTCTGGTGGTCATAGAGCATATACTGAGGGGTCTATGGCTAATGTAGCTCGGCCTATGCATACTTTAACTTCTTCTCAGTCTGAAGAATGGTATAATTGGCTAACAGGGCCATGGCTTTGGGAACAAAGGTAGATTTCATAGTAAGGGATAATGTCAAGACCCAATTTCGGATCGCGACGGTCCTAGGATGCAGGAGATACCAATGGCGACCGGCACCCATAAAATCCAGTATCACATGCAATTTCTATAACCATCGATTAATTAATCAATTTACTTAGTTACTATTAATTCTGCAATTCTATAAACTGTCTGTAATTATGTTGTTGGCTGTAACATCCATCATCATATAACATATCAATACTCAAATATCATACAAACATGTTCATATCCTAACTATCTCGTACATACCCCCATGGAGTAGCTAGATTATGAACACCAAAATACAGTATTCAAAATAATTACATCGATACCCAAGACTGCAGAAATCCACAGAGAGTCTGAAATGGGGATTCTGCTATCTACTCAGTACCTGAAATGGGTAAACAAGGAAAAGGTGAGTATATAAAATACTCAGTGAATCTAATATGCATCGCCAATGAATAAGATTTGGATCAATAACAATTGATAACAGATGATACAATGATGTCAAAATTATCAGATTTCAGAATCAATAGTAGATGATGACAGAATGGTCAATAGTCATATTAAAGAATGGTATAATATGAAAAGACAGATAAAGGGCCATAACAGTATGGACTATATGTAAACATATAGTCAATCTCATATCAGTATCAGTAAGCATAAGACTGATCAAGTCTTATGGCTAGGACCAATAACCCTTCTTAGCTAGGACATCAGTAAACAATTGTAACACCCTAGCTTAAAGGCTTAGAACATAAGCTTAAAGGGGCAAACCTAAGGGGCAAACCTAAGGGGTTTTTCATTTATTTATATGTTATGTATGATGCATGTTATTGCTTAAATTGAATAAATATGCATCTTTTAGACAATTTGACACATGTAAAAGTACATCAAAGGCTGTTAGGAAGAAATTGGAAGAAACTTGAAATTTTGTGAACTAGGGGAAAGATAGTCATTTTGCACCACCTCGAGTTCTTATAGAATTATCACCATATTTAGAAGTAGAAAATGATTTAAGTGAATGTAAATGGTGTTAGTTTATTAATTTCAAGATTTGATTGAAAATTGTACCGGGTAAGCTCTTCACTTGAGGTGCTTGAGGTGCTTCGGTTGCACTAAGGGCATTATAGTCTTTTCCTTTGAGGTATGGAATTATACTATGTATGAAACATTATGGCATTAGTTTAGGCTTGATTAAATCCAACCATTGGATCAAATGATGGAAAAATGGACGGTTGGATCAGTAGGTTGCAAATTTGTTATCATAAGCTTGATGTATTGGATTTTTGCCATTAGTTTTTGATTAGGTGTGGCAAATG
>CANXYC010362152.1:0-17907 GCA_948193065.1 Aleurites moluccanus
GGTGGTTGTGGACAATTCTTGAGGAAATGACCTTGTTGTCCACATCTGAAACATGCTCCTGATGCATAATGACAAGGACCACTATGAAATTTGCAGCATGAAGGACACAAAGGTTTAAGAGTCCTGGCCGGTGCAAAGCTAGCTCATCCATGGCTCATCTGAGAAGTAGGTCCAAGAGTAGTCCGACTCTGCTGTAGTCTCCATGAAAGTCCTCTATACCCTCTCCTAGAAGTTGACTGATGGGCCACTACCATAGTCTTCATCCCACTATTTGGTTTAGAAGAACTATCTGCTTTGAACTTCTTCTTTTCAACCCTTTCTGATATGGCTTCCATTTCCCTATTCTCAATTATCCTAGCCTTGTCCACTAGCTTGGAATAGGAATCAAATTCAAGTGGATCTAGGAGCTTAAACAGTGGAGCCACTAACACTTATGCTAGGGGTCTGAACCAATCTCTCAAACTATAGGGACTTAGCTTTCCTCATGTTCTTTGGAAGAAATTAATTCAGCACCAATTCTTTAAATATCTCCTAAGATAGATCCTCATTTTCCCGAAGCATACCAGAAATGCTTCTCTTGAACCAATCCTTGGCCTCAGCCTTCATCAAATACCCCACAAACTCTATAGCCCTTCTGTCAGGAATCCGCAGAATCTATACCCTTTCTTCAATTTCCTCTAGGAAATCTGTAGGATCCACTTCACCCTTATATTCTGAGGGCTTAAGCTTGAGAAACCTCTAAAATGATACCTCTTCCTCTTGATGCACTACAGGTGGTGGAACTACCGGAGGAACAAGGATTTTTGGAACCTGAACTGGAGGTACCTGCTGCTACCTTTGCTGAGTAATGAACTCATCTATCATTGCATAATTCCTTTGCAGCTGGTCCAATTGCTGAGCCATATGAGCCACATCCACTGATGGCACAAGAGGAAACTCATCTCCTCCATTCCCACCTACAGAACCTTCTTTAGAAGGTAGATCCCGCCTAGGACGGCCTCATCCCCATCCTCTACCACGACATGGAGGCATCTCGATACTGATAAGAAGAACAAACATTATAAGACTCACTACGCATACTTAACGCAGATATATACCAAAGGAAGACACAATTGAACGAGACACAAATCCTATGCTCCGTAGTTATCTTAATCAACACTTATACTAGTACTCAAGTACATCTATCTATCTTTTATCTTAAGGATTATAAACCTATAACTCTGATACCACCTCTGTCACACCCCAACTCCAGTGCTGCGACGATCCTAGGGCAAGAGTAGGCTTAAGGCCACCATAAACCTGTAGAACTCTCATATCATGGATCTCATTTACATTACACATTCATATCAAATATAGATATCATTCAATAATCTTTTCTATGATCTATATAAGCATAATTCATATTTTTATTTATATCATTTCATAATTTCCTCTTGTTCCTTAATGATCAAAAGATGAATCCCATATCACTAAGGAATAAGGGTAACCTAAAAAGGTAACAAGTTATACATCAAAATATTATCATTCCTAATGACCAACTACGGAGCTCTAGAATATACATCCATTATATACTGTACCATAATACCATACAATGAATATACATAAATATATTTCAAAATAATTACAATGGAACTTCTTGGAAGAATAAGTCAAGAAACTTGATCTTCTCTACTAGCTCCCTCACGAGCTACACTATCACCTGAAATCCACAGAAGAGGAGTAAGCCTTCAACTCAGTAAGATATGAATATGTAGTATGAAAGAAACATATATACATATATTTTAATCCAAAGGAAATATCAAGTCCAAAAACATGGGTAAGAATCATCATGTGGTTAGGCTTATAAGAACAGAAGTGCTTACAATCGAATAGCACTCTCAAGTAACATGGTAGAACTACAGAGTGCATCAGTAGCCATGCTACCTATCACAACAGAGCGCATCGGTAGTCCTTGCAACCTTATCGCAAATGTATGCTTTGTCAGGCATATGCCTAGAGCTCATGGTCCCCTCTAGGTGGAACACTGATAAAAACTCTATCAGCTAGGTTCCCAAAGTGCACGATGGACCAATGGATTTACTCTCATTGGGAAGAGCGTTTCATAGGGTCATATGGTTACAATCTCATAAGAAACATATTGGCCGCAAGACCATCAACAAAAAATATAATTTCAATCAAGTTTAATAAGTAGGAATCATGTGAACTTGATCCAAGAAGGTTGACCAAGTCACTTGCATTATATACATATTTATGGTAATCACATGAAATAAATAGTAAAGTTTCAATTTTAAGATATCATAGAATTGTCATTTAATAATCTGATAATACTATATAAAGTATATAAGAATCATATGGGTGAACATTGAGTATGCTTGGTCATATCATTTCAAAGAGGCAATAAGCAAATGAGATGTTCATACTTACCTCTATACAAATTACTCTTGAATTTCCTTTAACAATTTGCTCAACAATCTCCTCAATTTCCTTGATTTTCTCCTCCTAAGAAATTTTTCCCAAATATTCAAAATTAGGGTTTTCCTTAATCAATAATACTCAATATGATTTCTTAATATTTAACCATCATAGAGTTTCTATTTTTAATTCCCAACATCAATTTAATTCATCTCTTAAAGAAAATCTGAAATTATTTTGAATTTACTGTTCACGTTACTATTCATGACAGTCCATCTATTCTGATTTCTCCAACATTAATTACCATTAATAGCTTTATAAGGCTTGAAATAAATTCTATATACCCATAATTAACTATTCTAACTACTAGACTTTATTAATCTAAAAGAAAATGGCTTTTGAAGAAAATTTACCTTATTTCTCCAAAACTGATTTTCCTGAGATAATATATTTGAATCTGACAATTACTACCTTAAAATATATTGATCTAGAGATTTAATGCATTAATTTTGAGTATTAATGTCTCAGATAATAAATGGAATTATCCTGAGAAAGAACGAAGAGAAGAAGAAAGAAAATCGCAAAGAAAATCGCAAAGAAAATCGCTACTGGGCACTAGTTAAATAGGCCATTGCCCCAAAATCTCGCTCACCAGCTAGCCTTGCCAACCCGCTTCGGCAATGCTACCTCGCATAAACCAGCTCGCACTTCCCACTTCGCCAATCTGCTCCGGCAATGCCACTTCGCATATCCAATTCGCATATGTCACCTCGCATGTCGCCAAACTCTCATTGTGAACTCCTCTTCGCATATGTCGTCTCTCATATGCCGCCTCGGCAATGCTTCTTCACCAACTCGCTTCGCCTATCTCCTTCTTCGCATATGCCACCTCGACAATCCCTCTTCGCCAAATACCTCTTTGCCTAACTCTACTTCACATATGGCTCCTCGCATAATGCCACCTCGCCTATTCCTCTTCACCAAATCCTTCTTCGCCTAACTCCACTTCACATCTGCCTCCTCGCATATGCCTCTTCGCATAATTCCACCTCGCCTATTCCTCTTCACCAAATCCTTCTTCGCTAATTGCCACCTCAGCAATCTCTCTTCTCCACTTCGCTTGCTCGCATTGCTGGCTCGCAAATGCCACCTCGCAAACACTAATTTATGCCGAGCTAAAACCCTTTCTCGACAACTTATACTTAATCAGCTCACAAATGAGCTACAAATATCCAAACTCTCTGATTTCTTTTGTCACTTAAAATAGACATGCAGGAGTTCAACATATCAAAAATTCAAATCATAAAGATACTACACAGACCATTGTGACTCTCTAAAGTCCACCTTGACTTACTGCCCAAAATTCATCCAAACAGACCTGAGAAATTTTACTCTCCACTGAGTTATACTTATCAAATCCCTTGAAAATTTAAAACCAACAACACAACAGATAAATGAACATTTCTCACGTTTACACTTTTGACTCAAACAGCCTCAATCATTCCCAAAAAATTGAAACATACTCAGATTTCCTACAGAGAATAATAAACCAGACAGGTCCTGCTCAAGGAGGCATAACTCCTCACACACACAGAATTTTACAGAACCATTTTACAGAATTAAAGATGAGATATGCACTTACAACTTTTATATTTTTTACTTTATTAAATTATTTCTTTAAAATCATGCAATCAACCTCATAAAAATACCCTGCAACCAGAATTTCTGCATCTCCTCAGAACATTCATATCTTCAATTAATTAAATTTATTAAACATACAATTAATTAAAATGACAAAAATTTGCAGATATTACAATAAATTTATACTGCAACAATTAGGCTGGCATCTACATTAGTGCTAATCATGTTTTCTATGAAAGGACTAAGCATTTGGAAATAGATTGTCATGTAGAGAGAAATAAATACAACGAGGGATTCATTAAACCTGTTCATATCAGCAAATCTCAGCTTGTATCTATCTTCATCAAGCCCTTTTCTTTTAAGTTGCACCACTATCTCCTGTCCAATATGGGACTCATCTCTTTTGATCAGTTTCCATCTTAGGGAGTATAAATGTATGTAAATGTAACTTATATTGCTATAAATATTAGTTTCTTAGCTAGGATAGTACTATAAATATTTAGCCGGTTATTCTTTAAATATTCTAGTAGATTAGTGTTAATTTGTATTCCAGACACTTCGTATGTATTACCTGTTTGAGCGTGTAGGTCACGTGTGATCATAATAAAAAACTTTTTACCTAAATTCTATCCGGGTATTTTTCTCTCTCGATAATATTAGGTTTTGATACTTAATCTATGATATCATAGCAGATTGATGATGAATTGAAAACTGTTGAAACTCGTTACCTAAAAACTTTCAACGATCATATCTTTCCATGTGGCTATGGCAATGAACATGTGGTTGATGGATATGGAACCAGCATGGAAATATAAGCCATCTTCCCAGAGCTTCCAAATTGTTTATTTTGAATTCCTAAGTGGTTTTTGGATATTATTCTTTATTGGGTAAGTGTTGAATCATTGATTTTCTATTTTAAGATGATTTTGAATGATTTAGATAATTTATTGTATAATTTTTTCTAACCAGGATAAAGGAACGTAAATTAAAACTAAAAATCTAGCTTTTACAAAAGGAAGGCTGCTTTGGTGTTCTATTGTGTCAAGTGCTTATTTAATTTATAAAGTATATGTAAATGTTTTGAAAGTTTAATTAGATTTCTTTATTCTATAGTAGCTGTTGTTTAATTGGCTAATTAATGTGCCTTAATTTGTACTTACTGATGATGGTGCTTTAGCATATTTGATTATTTTTTTTGGGTTTGCATTTTATAGGGTGCCCACTTGTTTGGTGGAGTCCTCTAATGCTGGTCAAACATTTGAAGACTAGGTTGTGGTCAAGGGCGGAGCCGCTAAATAATATAGGGCGGCCATGGCTGCCAAACTTTACAAAATTAAGTTTTATATTCATAATTCTTTAGTACATTTTTTAAAAAATGTATATAATGGCTCCTAAACTTTTAAGTTTTTATTTTTTATATATATATTATGTATTTTTCTTTAAAAATATATATTTAATCCTCAAAGTTTTTTCAATTATATTAATTATTCCTAATATTTTTATATATATATTTAAATTATAACAATGACATTTTCAAATTTAAAAATCACTTATATGTTTAATATCTATTTTTAAAATTATAATTAATAATACTTAAAAATTTAGAAGTTTTATATATCATCCCACAAACTTTTTTTTTTCTTTTTCATATTTGTTTTAGCCCCTACAATTTTTAAAGTCTAATTCTGCGGCTGTTTGTAGTTTTAATAACTGTAAAACTTTTATTGATGATTTTATATGAGGAAAATGCATGATAATATGATAATATAGACATAGTCTAAGAGGAATAAATGGAATGACTACATTAATTGACGATGCTATTCTTGTTATGATAGTATGTGTTGAGCTATTCTTGTTAGGATATATGTGTTGAGTATTATTCTTTTATTGGAGATTGTCTAGTAAAAACTGTTTCAAAGATTTATGGTTGATAACTTAGTATCATTATCTTAATATAAAGAATCATAAAAAAAAAAAAAAATTCCCAACATTGATCTCTTACGCCTTATTCAAAGTTCAGTGTTTTAGTTTTTATTTATTTAAATATTTATTTATTATGTTAATGTTTGGTATTTGATTTTGGATATTCTATGATAATAACAGAAATGTTTAGACTTATCTGCAAATGATTGATTAAATAATTGTAATTAAAAAATTTTAAATGCATTTATATTAAATAATTAATATTAAAATGTACTTGAAATTTATATAATAAATGTTATTTAATGCTCTTAAACATTTATACATAACTCATATATAACTATTCTAGCCATGAATTAACTTATTTCAAACTTAAAAATGAGTTTGAAATAAATAACTTGAAACCCTATAAATGAAAATTCTTGAGAAATCTAGATTCTTAAGGTTTTTAAAGGAATAATTCTTGAATTTTGTGTTATTTATGATAAAATAAATATTATAAGAGGGATTTTATTGAGTTGGTAGGTGGGTGGGACGATTTATAAAGAAAAAGAAGAAGAAGAGTTGAAAAACAAGTTTTTAGAAATGAAAAATCGAGCCCCACTATATGGCCCAAGACTTCATGTCCGTGAAAAGAGGCTTCACGCTAGTGAAGGCCACTGTTCAAGTCTACGACAGAGAGCAATTTCACGGCCGTGAAGATATGCTTCACGCCTGTGAAAATCAATTTTCTGAAAAATCAAAGTCATGCAATAGGCATTTTCAATGTGGTGAAAGGGGTCCTCATGCCCTTGAAGAGCATGTTTATGATGGTGAAATGATCTTTCATGCCCGTGAAGGTCTGATGATGAAGTTTTTTCAAATTTCTCCATTCCAACTAGTCCAAAACTCATGCTAACTCATACCAACATCACATGAACATGTCTAACAGCTCAAACTCAAACATTACTCATCATATTTCAACATAAAATCATTCTAGGAGTAATATATACTGAACATAATACTCTAAAACATATATCATACATGCATGCAAATAGTCAAACTAACATACATCAAGTAAAATACAAGTAAATCTAATGCACACATTCTCAACCATGTAACCCAAGCACCAGATATTATAGTTATAACCATGCATCAACCTAACGAAACAATTTATTTGTACCATCATATACTTAACCTTTTTAAAAAGAGTCTTATTTCTCCTTTCAGCAAAACTATTTACTGCAAAGTGATAGAATAGTTAGCCGATGCTCTATTCCTTTTTCATCACACAACTTTTTCTAAACTGATCAGACATACACTCATGACCTTGGTCAATTCTAAGTAACTTGATTTTATTGTCTAATTAATTTTCAACCAAAGTTGAAATAATTCTTAAAGCAACTTAAATATTGGACTTTTAGTGTCTTAACAAGCTCATTTTGATGGGTATAAATAACTAATTAAGTTGCTAATTATGTTTGTTTATCTATGTGCAAGAAATACTTTTTAGAATTGCAAAAATCTGATATATAGCTTCCACTACTAAAAAAGTAGCCTCCGCTACTAATGGACAAAGAAGTCAAAAGTCTAAGATGCTAGAAAAGTAGCAACCATTATAACTTAAGTAGCTCCCGCTACTAAGTTAAGTAGCACCCGTTACTAAGTTAAGTAGCACCCGTTATGGAGTAGTCGCAACAACTACTAAGAAGTGCAGAATGTTCAGTAGCTCAAGTATGTAAAATGGGATAAATAGCACCCGTTAATAGTTTAAATCCCCGCCGCTATTTACGTGATGAATTGTGATGAATTAAGTAGCAACCACTTCTGATATGTCACCACTGCGAATAAAAATTCCAAAAGGTCCAAAAGCTCAAGTGTTTAAAGGAGTAGAAGAATAGCGCCCGCTACAGGGAGTAGTGGTCGCTACTAATAGAGCTTTGAGAGATAATAGCCTTTCAGAGAATTTGGACAATAAGTCATAGCTCCTATTTGTTAAGTCGTGCCCATTATATATTAAATTCACAGCTGCTACAAGCACGTCGCAACAATGAAGTTCTTCATCCTAAGATAAGTAGTACCCATTACTTCCTATGTAGTAGCTGCTATGGTTCGAAATCTGACAAAAATATAGCTATTGGAAGTATAATTTTTTCATTAAATACATACTTAATGCACCCAAACGACTCTATTTGGTTGAAAATAATGAGTATGAGTTATTATGAAGTTATCGGAATTGAACAACCTCTATTCTTGAATTAATTCATACTATTGAGTATTTAAGCCTTCTTAAGCTTACTTTTGGGTTTTCAATTTATAAAGAGAATTAATTTCCATTCTATTGAATAGTAATTAATTTATGAGAGTTAGGTTAAAATTAAACGGTTAATTTTTTCTCATCTCTTTGTAATTCTTTTGGATTGTGTGTGTGCTTTTATTGTAAAAACACATTGTAAGGTTTAATGTGAGCCTAAACACTTAAGTTTTAATTTTGCACCTTTGAAAAGGATCAACGATAGTGAAATACTCAAGTGTGATCTTGAGGAGTGGACGTAGGCTTATTTTTGGCTGAACTGTGATAAATCCTTGTGTTGATTATTTCTTCCTTCTTCTCTTAATTTTTATTTATTGTTAATTTTTAAACAACCAATTCACTCCTCTTCTTAGTTGCGAAGAGACTTTCAATTGTTGATAGCGATGACATTGATCTTTGGAATGTTGTAGAGGAAGGTTATATGGTTACCACAAAAACTATTGATGATATTGAAATTATCAAACCAAATATTGAATGGACGGCCACGAAAAACAAAGCAAATAGGAGAAATTGCAAAGCAATGAATACTCTTTATTGTGCTCATAGAAAAGTGGAGCATGGAATAATCTCCCATTGTATATCAGCAGATCAAATTTGGGACACTTTAGAGACTACTCATGAAGGGACTAATCAAGTGAAGGGTAAGAAGATTTAAATTCTTAATCATAAATATGAGCTCTTCCAAATACTACCTAATGAGAAGGTATCTGAAATATACAATCTCCTAATGGTGATTGTCAATCAAACGAGGAAGCTTGGGAATAACTATTCCAAAGAAGACATCAATTGTAAGATATTGAGAATTCTCCCCAAGAAGGATTTGGAATCAAGAGTTACTTCAATTGAGGAAGCCAATGACTTGACACCCTCTCAACCGATAATTTATTAGGAAAGCTTCTCACTCAAGAGATTACATTATCTCAAGATAAAGTGGAAGAGAAGGATAAATGGATAGCTCTTAATGCATCCAAGGAAGCTTCTTTAAATGAAAGTGATGAAGAGGAAGATGATGAAGATATGGTCTTGCTCACTAAGAGAAAAAGAAATCTTATTCCTAGAAAAAAGAAGAACAAAAAGCCATTTGAAAGATATAAGAAGCAAAAGAAGTCCAAGAACAATCAAGTAAAATGCTTTGAATGTGACAAATTTGGTCACATTAAAGTAGGATGTCCAAGGTTGAAAGACAAGAAATGCTTCAAGAAGAAGACATTGGTAGCCACTTGGGATGATTTAAGTGACTCTGATGAAGAGAAGGAAGATGAAATAGCCAACCTTTGCTTCATGGCAATTAAAAAGTACACATCTTCAAGTAAGGTAAGTAATTCTGATTTTAATTCTAACAATGATGCTATGAAAATTATGGAACCATTAATTTCAAAGTATCATAAGTTGCAAAACAAGTATGATAAATTTAAAGAAATGTCCAAAGAGGTCTTAGATGCATGTGATGCTTATAAACTTGAAATAAATGAATTAAATGCATCTAATGTAGAATTGAAAAAGACTATTGACCTTGGAGCTCAAGAATGCAATGAGCTAAACAATGAAAATACTTTGTTGAAAACAAGTTAGATTCTCATAATGTTTGCATGTCCAGGCTTTGTAAAGGAAAAAAAAAGTTAGACAAGATACTTGAGTCCTAAAGATATCCTATTATTAAGTATGGACTTAATTATAATGGAGGGGATATCCCATCTACATCTAAGACCACATTTGTCAAGGCAACAAATTCACATGCTTACATGACTTATATATGCCTACAACTAAAAATGCTAGGCCTATGACTAAAATGCATAAGCATGTCATACATGATTCATATTTTAGAAGACAAATGGATATTTATTCTAGACAAAAATCTAATTACGGTTATTGATCTCAATATCATTCCAAACCACATCATAGGACAAAATCTCAAAAAAAGTCTAAAATTCATTTAAGATGTCATTATTGTGGAAATTTGGTCATTATAACTTCACATGCCATATAAGAAATGTGCATTTAGGCTATGTTGATGCTAATCCCTGGGAACACGTAATTTCACACTCAAGTAGACTCGAGTCATGCCAGACTGATTTGCAATCGACTAGAGATCAAAGTCGACTTCGAATACAGAGAAACCGGATCGTGCTAAGCTGATTGACGTCAATCAGAGGTCAAACCACTGTGAATTGGGTGAATTAGATCAGATAAACATTAAGACGGATCTGATGGCACTTGGGCTAGGGCTTGGCGGTAGGGCCAAAACAGCCCTGGGCAGTGCCACCACCCAGGCAAGCCCCTGCCGCTAGCCTTGCTCCCTACTATCGCTAGCTAGGCTTCCATCTACCGCCAAACTTTAATCTGGAATCCTACATATGTTTGCGGTCTGGTTTTCCCTCAGACTTTTCCCTATAAATAAAAGGCTCAATTGACTTCTCAAAACAAACTGACTCTCATTGAGTTATAGAACAGCTAAATCAAAATTTCCTTAGTTGACTCTTATTTTCCGTCCTTATTCAATATTCTTTATAAACGATTCATTTCTCTTTGATTTCGAACCTATTTCTCCAACTCTCTATGAGTGGGAGGAATAGAAGACCTAGAGCGATCTCTCTTTGAATCAATATAGAAGAATCATCAAATTAAGACTTAGAGCGAACTCTTTTTGAGTCAATCTATAAGCATCACCATCATACCAATTCGGGCAAACTCTAAGAAGGCATTCCTCGTAATCTAAAATGAAAATTTGTCTTGGGCGAACTCTTAAAAGTCATCCCCCATGTCTTATACCAAATTCAAAGTGGAACTCCGATAAGGGTGAGCTCTTATAAGTCATCCCCCGCAAGATAAAATCTGACCCCTTCGAAGAAGGCGTCCCTCTCAATCCAATGTATCATGTTCATACCTCTAAATTAATTGACTTGAATCAATTAAAAGAACCAAAAAATCAATATTTTCTGAAATCAAACCAAACCCCTTCACAAGAAGGGAGAACTGTATAGTTTTTGATTCCCATTCAATGGGATATGCAGGCAAGCTGTTTCACAACTTCAAATCCAAAAACACCAAAAATTCTTTTTTTTTCTTAAATTAATTTGTTTTAATATTGTTTTGAGGAATTTTCGGTTAGCCTAGAATTCCCATTGAAGGCTAGAGTTAACGTCCTTTGTTATTAACTTTTGATGTAATAAAACTCTATTTCTTTCTATTCCTTTACTTTATGAATGCTATATTACTTACTTTATTATTCATGTATCTTATAATTGTCATTCTTATAACTGTTCATGAAATCTAATTTTCATAAGTCCATTGTTGAATAAAAGGCCAAAATGATCATTATTGTAAACCATAAACCTAGTCCTCGAACTCAGTCTCGGTTCGAAGGTCTAGTGATTTTATACTTATGCTATAAATTTGAGTAAAAATGGGTTTTCTCTATTTTTTCCTTAATTTGGCCAAAGCTTCCTTTAGTCCATGGAAATTTGCCCCCTTTTAATTTGAACATCTTGATACTCGGGTGAGACCTCATAATTGGTGACTTCATTGGGGAGAAACTTTTTCTAAAGTTAAAAAGGACTACTAATTGGTTTGAAAAGAAAATAAAAAATCTTTTTAAATAACTTTTGTTTTATCTTTTTGTTTAAATATTGGCTTTGCATGCATCACTTTTGCATCACCAGTTATGAATAAAAAACTTTGGATAGCGAGTAGCATTTACCTGGCAACTCTTTTTGAGTTTGTTGGGGGGATAGCAAAAGCATCCACCCCACGACGAATCTTTAATATTTTTGAAGTGTAACGGGCAGTAGTATTATTGGACTCATGCGAGGCTCTTTGACTCACAAGTGGTTAGGTATATCACTGCTCTAGTGTGATGGGTACCCTTTAAACCAATCTACCTAGCCTTCATGTAATGAACTTTTGATGTTGGACCTTAGGCCCCGTGAACCATAATATTGTTAAAATGTCATCATGAAACCATGATCATGCATCTATGCCATGCTTATGCATTCGTAATATATTGGACCAAGAACCTTTTCGAGTCAAACCTATGTAAATAAAAAGCCTTTTACTCACCATCTAATTAAGATGACTATACTATCTTAGATTAGGAACCCATTTAAACCTTGGTTAAACCAGACTTAAACCATGGTTCTTATTTTTGGAAGGTACCAATGACTGACTTACCTGGAATTGAAGATGGACCTAAACACTTATGCCCTAAACAGAGATGGACCTAAACCCTTATGTCCTAAATAGAGATGGACCTAAACCCTTAAGCCCTAAATAGAGATGGACCTGAACCCTTATGCCTTAAAACAAAAATGACCTTCACCTAAAACCTAAATAGAGATGGTCCTTATCCCCAAGCCAAAAAAAGAAGTTACTAAGTTGTTACCTTGTCGGCAAGCAGTGAACCTGATCCACTTAACCAAACCAACTCACTATCCTATTGACCTTATTAGTCAAACCGACCCATTGTTTTACCAAATAAATCAACCAAAATTGATCTAATTAAAACACATCCCTAAATCAACATATGGATCCAACCCATCACATTATAGGTTCTACACACCTAACTAAGAGGAATCCTTTCTTTTTCTCAAAAGTTATTCACCTGTTTGTAAAATAACCTACTTGTCATTGTGCATAATATACCTGCACGTTTGTTCTACCAATAACTCATAAGCTAACCTTTTTCTCTTTCCTTTTATGCAAGGTACCTATGACTAAAGAAACCAATCTAGAGGTCATGACCACACTTTTCACAACTCTCCTCACGAAACAGGAGGAAATTTTTTAACCAGTCCTTAAGTCTACATTAGATACTCAACAAGCCCATTTTGACAAAGTATTGATCGCTTAGCAGACTAGCTTTAATAATACCATAGCCACCTAACAATCTAGCTTTTTGAATACAATGGACTATATGACCAATACCCTAAACTTCTAACAGACCATCATTGGTGAGGTAAGGGAGATGATGAATCATAATTAAGCCAACTCCATTCAATCAAGCTCATCAACAAACCCAAACAATACCCCTTTTGTTTCCTTGAATCCTTTTCAAGGAAGTAAAATTCTTACCCACACTGATGTAAAAGACGTGCAACACCATTATGCTTGAGATAAATCGCCTAGTAAAGAAAAGGGGTAAACAAAATGACACTTTCACTTCCCAAAGTTTTACACAGATAAGCAAGGGAGTAGCTATCATTAAATTAGAGAGAAGAAAATTTGCTGATTTGAGTAAGCCTTTAAGCTTGGTATACAAGGAAGCATTGGAAGCAATATTGGTCACATATTTCGAACCAAGACCACCTCAAAACCTTTTACCCAAAAGCTAGAACATGAATGAATACTGTGAATAATACCAAGGCCATGGGCATAAAACTAATATGTGTAAAAACATGAGGCACAAAATCCAAGACCCTATTGAAGATGGGAACATCCTTCCCCATGCCCGGTCAGAATCCAGCATCCCTACTAATCTTTGGATTGTCTTAAAAGTAGAAGCAGGCCTTACAAAACTTATTCCAATCACTCTCTCGCTACCATAGATTGATACTATGTAAGATAGCCTACCTTAATGAAGCTGAGCTAGAGTCATCCGAGTCTGAGTCATCCAAGTTCGAGTCATCCGAGTTCGAGTCAGTCGAGTCACTATTTTTCTTTCTTATTTTTCTTAGTCTGTAAAAAGACCTTTCCAGTCTTTCTTTTAACTTTGATGTAACCCATGATGATAGGAATTTTGCTTATAATAAAAATGTTTGTATTTTCTTCTTATATTCCTTTGTTAGATTTTTCTTTTCATAAATCCAATTAGAATAAGACATCAAAAGAAAATGAAATAAATGAAATAAAAAAGAGAAAATAAAGAAGAATCAATCAATTTTGACATAGAAGATGATCTAAAATTCATATCATGGCTCATTGTCCCAAAAGATTTTAGAATTCAAAGATTGTTTTGCATAGAATCTTAACAATATCACAGAAATGGATCTAATCATTACGTTCACAATATCCTAACTTGAGAGATGTGAAAGCAGAAATTGAGAAGGAAAAAGTTGTCAAGCTGCTAAAGAACAAGTTCAATGAACCAATTATGAGGAGGTAAAAATGTAAACAGAGATACATCGGTAACCCATTTTTGGTACGGTCCAAAGCATAATAAAATCATTATTTTTCATGCCAAAGTTAACTAACTCTTGCTTGCTAAATTGAAAACCTACAAGGGTGACTCAGACAAAAATTAAAGCAGTTCAACGAGTCGAAAACCCAGAAGGGAGGCTCGGGAAAAAATTAAAGCAATAAAAATGATAATAAGAAAGGAAGAAAAATAAAAAATGTCTCATTTTGACTACCATATCTGACAAGGTCATAAATCATCATCCCATTTATCATGGATTCTTGTCTCATTTCAATCATGCAAGTCAAATTCTTGTCTCATTCATTTCCATTCAAAAGGTCAGTGTCAAAAAATCAAAAATCAACTTATATCTCATTTTATTCAAATAATAAAGTCCAAACCAATGTGAAAATATCAAAGTCAAAATAAAGTCCTATCTAATCCAAGGTGGACAGAAATAGAATATAAAAGCAAGAAAATTCTAAATACAAGTCCTGGTCCTCCCAGGATGGATATCCCTGTTATCATATAAATCATCATCAATCGGTCTCTTTCCAAGCACTTTATCAGAAGCTCTATTTGCAGTCATCGTCTTTGTGCCTCCAGTGTCAGCAGTCTCCTTGTCCATCTCCATCACCTCTATCACTCCATCAGCTGATGTCTCTATAGCAGTCATAGCTCCATCGTTCGTCTCTATCCCTGCCTTTAGCTCCTTTATCAAGGTGGATCATCTAATCTTCTCAGTAGACCAAACCGAGATAATGAACTAAGCATCATGCCCTTTCAACCTATCTAATAAACCAGTCGGTCTAACAAAGAGTATAGACCTCCTCCAGCCATTTATTATGGCTCAAGCCATAGCAGTGTTAATCACAGATATAGGAAAAATAGCTTTGTCTAGTGGAATACCCTGTGACTGACCCATCTGCCTAAAAATTCGAGTACCCTGATAAAAGGTAGTCAGCCCCTGCCCATCAAATTCACCATCCTATAGCTAAAACTTATCATCATGAAAGAACCAATCCCATTCCAAGGGCAATACCTTAAAATACTATATATATCCAGCTCCAACAGCTAAGCAGTCAACTAATTCTATGAGTTAAAGTGGATCAGGGCCTGGTGCATATGGTACGTAATAGCCAAATGAGGTAACCTATCTGAAGGACTAACTAACTGGAGATGATCCTTTAACCAAACCTAAGTCATCCCAAAATGGAAGTTAGAAACCAGAGAGGTTTAAATAGAAAAAAGAACCAAAGGGAAAAGTTATACCTGGAGAATCACCGGGTTCATAGACCAAGATCTCTACACTCTATAGTTAGCATCGAAACTTATAAGGGTCTCAGCCAAAATAAAACTTACTATAGTACACCTCTACTCCATCCAAGCCACTAGCTCCACCACCTCAATATCTCCCCAATCAGGAGTACTGGAAAATAGACATCTAGTTGTCATACAGAAAACTAATGCAAGCATCCTAAAGTTCTTCCTTTTGGGATCCTCAAGGTCTTGAAACTCAGTAATCACTATAGAAAGGTTGACTCTATCTCCATAGACCATGGAACTAGCTAGATCATATCCCAAACCGAGAAGATTCCTAAAAGATAGGAAGCGCCCAACCTTAGACTTCAGAATAGCCAAGGCAACATCAGGGTTGTTACCTAGAATAACACTAAAATTTTCAAAGGTAGGGCACATCTCATCCATGCTAGCTCTAAAGAGGAATATATGGTCGACAAGATCCTAAAAGTTCGCACAGGCATCCAAAAAGTCCCAATCCACTTTTACTCTCCTTAGGGTCAAAGCAAAACCGATCCCATACCTAACTAAATTCATCTTGATGACCTTATCCAAGTTCTTGGTCCATAGGAACTTGTAGTGATTGAAGTAGGGTTCCATTGGGAAATAATATTAAACTCAAGAAAGTAGAAAGAATTCAAAGAAAAAAGCTGAAAAGCAAAAAGGCAAGTCAAAATGATTTTCACAGAGGAAAAAAGCCTATATATATAGACAACAAAACTGATTTGAAATGGACTAGGCATTGGTGGTAGCTTTCTTTGAAGCTGGTGGAAGCACCATGCCTAGTTGGTGGTGCTACCAGCTCTCCAAATAGCCCTTAGCAGCAGCAACCTTTAGTCAGCTATTTTCTTAGGTTTTAAGCTGTAGGACTCCACAATAGAATTCCCAGGGCATTTTAGGACATGTATTGCATAAAATTTTATACACGACCTTGCATTAAAATTCGGACAACAATATAAAAACATCAAGTTAAAAAAAATTAATTTCAAATAGAGGGTGCATAACCGTCACCACATGCATACATCCAGCATCCATAAAGCATAAAATCATGTACAAAGTTCAAAAGTTCAAAAAATAGAAGCGGAATCATAATTTCTGCCTCTCCTTCTATAATGAGGATCCTCTTGCTGAAGAGCCCACCTGTCAATCTCCATATGAGTCAGTAAGGAGGTGATAGCCATCTCCATCCAGTACCCCTATCTGACAAGTCCACCAAATATAGCCAGCTAGAACCTATATTGATACAAGTAAAGTATAAGCAACAAGAATTACCAAAGGATTATTTCCAAGGTAAGCAGAAGACATGTACCGTAATATTCTCAGGGAAGTTTGGGGGTAAGAGGATGGACTATCCGAAACATGGTAAATCCCTATCTGACTATCGCCTCCCATATAAGGAATCTCCCAAGTAATCTTTAGAAAAGGATTGAAGGCAACCTCCTCTTTGTTTTCTGCACTGTAACTCGGATCTCTGACTGCAAGAGAAGCCATAGTAGATGTATAATACCCTAGAAATGCATAATAGGTTTTAGTGAGTAAAATTCTCAGTATATAGATTAAAATCATTGAAAAAACCAACAATAATTTTAGAAAATCAGTTAGAGCGAAAACAAAAAAATTTTCAAAAAACGTCGATACCAATATCGCCGCCGTAAAAATAGCGGAACGGACGACAGATAAATTTTTGAATTTGGATTGAGGATAATTGATAAGTAATATTCATGTGTGAATACTGTAAAAAGAAATTTGAGAAAATATTGCAGAACGCTCACAAAACGAGCAAAAGAGTATTTTTCGGTGAATAGTAAAATTTATCGGTCCGAGTTTCAGAACGACTCTGAAACTATTTTTATTAAATAATATTAATTAAAATATGATATTTAAGCATTCACTTTGAGTTCTAATTTCCGACGAAACTTTCGAAATAAATTACCGAGCGAAAAAGGACCAAAACCAAAATTTGAAAAATTTGAGGACTAAAGCGTAAATGACCTATTTTGTCTTATTATATAAGCCAAAATGGGCAGAATTTCTGCCCATTTGTTCTTCTTCACCTGTGAGTTTTTCCTTTCATTTTCTCTCCATTTCTTTGATTTTTCTAAGCCAAGTTTGTGAAGCAAAAGTGTTCAAAACCTAAAACTAAAACCATACAAACCTTAAACTACCAAATTAAGCCATAAAAATTGAAGAAAAAATTGAAGAACAAGCTATAGGAATTTCGGCCAAAATGAGG
>CANXYC010362154.1:0-33264 GCA_948193065.1 Aleurites moluccanus
AGCTACTGCTTGGAGGATTGCAATACTGCAAATTAGTAGATAAATTATTGGAGAAATCATACTTAAGAATTTGGTTGGTAACTCAAATTGCTTAGAGAACAATATTGGTGCTTACAAAATGCAGGACATCCAAGTCTACAACACTATTTTTTTTTTTTTCTAAATTATAATTATATCTAAATCTTTTAGATTTCATAAAATTAACTATTTTGTCATTTCATTGTAATTATACTCATGATAAAAAAATTGAAATGAAAATTAGCTAATGAGATATAGCCAGTCATAATTAAATTCAATATTGTTATAATTTTTTATTAATCTCTTCTCAATTAAAAAAAAATGATGATTTATAATATATTTAAAAAGTTCAAGCATGATAAAGCTCCAGGACCTAATGGTTTTAATCTTGCTTCCTATCAGAAATTTTGGCATTTAGTTGGGCCTTCCATTTTTACTGATTGTTCAAAGTGGATGTATACTAAGGAGATTCCTAGTTCAATTAATGATTGGAAAGATTGGAAAGGTTTTCTTTACGCCATAGCCCATAGCCAACAATGTTTGTATTTCAAATAATTAAGCTGGCATGAAAAGCCTGCCTAAGTGATAGGAGATTCAGATCTTATGTAAGACAAAACCATCCCCATATAAATGGCTCCTGATTGAATCTTACAAAAGCCAGTGTGCATTAACAAAATCTAGTAGCCAATATGGATTGATATTAAGAATTGTTTCAACTCAACTTTATTATACCCCATCATAAACTGCTTGACATTTGGCAACTCTATCAGACCTCCAATTAATTAGTAGTTTAAACCAGTAATATCTCAACTGATATCTCCAAACATTAAACAGCACATCCCATCAGCTTCAGGAAAGCCAGAAAATAACAGATTAAATCATTGAATCATGCAATAGTAGTCATCCCATGTCTAGATGTGCCAAAGGTACACAACCGAATATTTATTCACCGATGACTGCATCAGATTCCACAATTTCAAATTTCTGTATAAACTATTTTAAGACTTAAAGCAGTAAGAAACTTGAAAAGAAAGATGAACAGTTATTTCATCAGGAATATATAAAAACCTGAAAGGACTTTGAAGCAAAAGAAAAATAATAATAAGACGAGCAGAGCATTGACTGCAAATTTGCCATGAAAAGTTACAGAGAATTTGCTAAATTTTTATTTTAGTTGTATTCAAATTAATTAGATTAAAAACTTTTAAGATTTAAAATTTACATAAATAATTACAATTTAAAAATAAACATTCCAAGGAAAAAAGGAAAGAAAAAAGATAATATAGATTTGATAAAAATTCATGAATCATTTACTCACTATTAATTGAAGTGAGAGAGATTCAAATGAAATTTGAATATTAATTGAAGGGAGAAAATAAAAATTTGGAAGAAAGAATGAAAATTTTGATTTTATTTGTGTTCCTGTCATTGAGACAGGAACACAAATACAAGGATCAAGATTAAGGACTAAAATAATAGGAATAAATATTTTTATGTAATACATATCTTTCTTGATTCTTTGAAGTGTAAAATATGGTTTGGAATTTTGATAGGAAGAAGGACCCATTGTTTCTTTTCTTTTTCTTTTTTTTGTGCTATTATGTCCAATAAATTACCTAGGTTAGGAACTTGGACATTTTGGACAAGAATCTTCATTAAAATAATTATTTTGTTGCAAATTCATATAAGAGAGACCCGAAATAACTATTACAATTCTCTAGAACTCAGGTAAATGGGGTATAAGAAGTCACTCAAATGGACATGTCAATTGGGAATTTGTCCAAAGAGATTACCGTGTCAAAGATCCAAGTATCATAAATGAATTAAGTTTCCAATTGAGGAAGCTATGTCTCCATTGAAAAAGTTTTGACTAGATTTAATTTCACTAAATTGGAGCAACTTGCTAGCTCAGTTGAGATTGACCCATTTAGTTTGTCACTAGAGAAATCTAAATACTAGACTTGACAGTACTCTGATTTTAGGTGATATTGGACTAAAAAATTGGTTGATTGAAAGATTGAAAATTTATAGGCTGCCTCATCATTACTGACACAGGAAAATAATACTTGATTCATCACTCCTCCTACACCGACAACTTTAGCATTGGGTAAGCCCCCTATGGTACTGCCTATACAGACAGGCTACCTCATCATTACTAATAAAAGAGTACCACATGATATTTCACCACCTATAATCGATCCTATAGTGTTAGAGTCGTGTATGGACTTGGTATATAGACGTACAGTAGATAATATGAACCTGACCAAGTCAACGCTCATTAGTCAGAATTGATTTCCATTAATCAGAAAAGACCTCACCTGGACCATCCTTGAGATGAGAACACCTATTTATTTTTTTGATCCAATGGTATGTCGAAAGGTATAAATCAAGGGATATTTACAACTTCAAGATCTTTTCTCTCATTTTTAATATTATATACAAAAAAGAAATAATCTTCCTTAATGATTAATCATGAAATAATCCTTAACTTAATCATCGGAGCGGTAATGCCAAGTCTAGACTTGGCCCTTTGATTTTATTTTCTTTATTTTGAAGGTCCAGCAGTATAATAAAATAGGCAAATACAAATAAAATTTACCAACAGATTAAATTTCGTCGGTATTTACCAACGAAATTACCGACAGAATTAATTTTGTCGATATTTATCAATAGAATACCAAAAAAAAAAGAAAAATAAATTTATTGATAGATACTAACAAAATATTGACGAAAATATCTCATTGGTAATTTTGAGCGCCGAAAATTGATGCCTTATTTTGCGACTTAATACCGACGAAATAATGAAAAAAATATTTATCGACAAAATAGTTCCATAGGTAATTTGTAAGTGGTAAAATTTTCTAACAAAAATTGAAAATTTTTAAAAAGAGCCAAATTGAAGAATTTATCGACGAAATTACCTAAGGAATTACCGATGGAAATTTCATCGGTAAATTTTTAGAGGCAAAATTTTCGGATAAAAATTTAAAATTTTCAAAAACCACTAAAATTATAAATTTTCAAAAAGCACTAAAATTATAATTTTAGAGGCAAAATTTTTGGTTAAAAATTTAAAATTTTCAACAATCACTAAAATTATAAATTTTCAAAAAACACTAAAATTATAATTTTACCAATCGATTTTAGTTGGTAAATTTTTAGCGGTAAAATTTTCAAATAGAAATTTAAAATTTTCAAAAACCGTCAAAATTAAAAATTTACATATAAAAATTTTATATTACTAACAAAATTTTTCATCCGTAAATCTTAAGTTAAAAATATTAAATTTCTCATTTTCCCACAACTCATTAATTTCTCATTTTCTTTCTTTTTTCTTCCTACTTTTTTTTTTCTTTTGTCCTTCATTCTTTTAGCTTTTTATTTTTCTTTCTCTTTTTGTTCTTGCTTCTTTTTCTTCATTCCTTTTCTCCTTCTTCTTATTTTTCATTTTCCTTCTTCTTCTTCTTTTTCTTTTTTCACTACATCTTTTAATTTTTTTAATTTTACTTTCCTATTTGTTCTTGCTTCTTCTTCTTCTTCCTTCTTTTTCTTTTTCTTTTTCTTCTTTCTTCATTTTTCTTTTTCTTCTTTTTTCTTCTCCATTTTCTTCTTTTTTCCTTTCTTTTTCTTCTTCTTTATTTTTTATTTAGTTTAATTAAATATTAGTTATTATTATACACTATTTAATTAATTTTTTTTCTTCTCCTTCTTCTTCTATTTTTTCTTTTAAATTTAGAAGAGTTTTAGTAAATAAAATAGTTTAATCAATAATTTTATGTTAAGTTAATAGGTTTGATATTTAGTTAAATTAGTTTAATAATTTTATTAATTTTAGTTCATCTTAAATTAATATTATTTGATTTTAAATTTTTATTTAAATTAAATATACCGACGAAATTTTTAAATATTCAAAATATTAAAAATATATTTACTGTCATATTACCTATGGAATTTTTAAATATTTAAAATATTAAAAATAAATTTTTCGACTGATTATCTTCAGATTATTTCAAATTTTTAATATTTTAAATAAATTTGCTAATTTATTTACTAATAAATTACTAACGAAATTTTTTTACCGATAAATAAAAAATAAATTAGTGACGGAAATTTTGTTGCTAATTTACATATCGATAAAATTTCTATCGGTAATTTATTATCGACAAGCATTTCAATGATAAAATTTTTCCATCGGTATAATGTCAGTAAATGCATTTACAAATGGAATTTTTGTGATTAACAACGAAAATATCCATTGATAAATAAAGAATTTCTTGTGGTGCAAAAAGTTTTATTTAGTCCTAGCCTTATTGAAGGGATCTGATACCTTTCTCTTAAAGATCATTAGATCATCAAATTCAGTTAAATGACGAAAAACAAAATGGATTAAACTTGTGAGACTATTGATAGAAATGCATAAATAATTGGCACTAGTCAAATTTTTTATTTTTGGTGGAATAAAACCATCAATTCAGTTGTTATCAAGGAAAAAAATCTTCAAATTTGATTAGATGACCAAGAGAATGCAATGAACTAGTGAGAAAATTGTTGCTAAGATACAAATGGGTTAAGTTGGATATAAAAGATCAAGAATATAAGGGATTGAGTCAATAAAGTTGTAACAACCAAGATTTAAACTTTTTAGGGGGATTAAATATAATAATTCGACTCAAAATTATCTTCAAATAATATGTTATTCTGTGGCTCGATTTCAGTTTAAAACGGTTAATCTAAGTTATTTAAATAATATTGAGTCAATCTATATAAACCATTTTAACTAAATAAACAACTTTAACCTTGTAATACCTGTCATTTTTTTGTTTATTTTATTAATTGTATGTTTGTTGAATTGATTGAGGATATAAAAATGTTTTGAGGAATCTAGAATTCAATATACAGGGAGGAGTTTGTGAGGCTGGTTTCATGACTTTAAAGGAATAATTTAGAAAAGTGTAAAACATAAAAGTTGTAGATCTATATCTCATATTTAGGTCTGTAAAAGAATTTTGTGAAATTTTGTGTGTGTGAGGAGATATACCTTCTTGACCGGAACCTGTCTGGTTCATTATTTTCAGCAGGAATTTGAGTATGTTTAATTTTTCTGGGAATGATTGGGGATGAATGAGCCAAACATGAGAAATGTTCCTTTATATGTTATATTATTGGCTGTAAAATTTTAGGGGAATTGGATAAGTATAACTCAGTGAAGAGTGGAATTAATCTAACCTGTTCGGATGAATGTTGGGCAGTAAAGTCAGGGTAAACTTTAACAATTCATCATAATTTGTGTAGATATCCTTTTGATTTGAATTTTGGATATGTTGGACCCCTGAATGTCTATTTTAAGTAAAAAAAAAAGAATCAGGGAGTTTGGATGTCTGTAGCTCATTTGCGAGCTGGTTTAGTATAAATTGATGAAGAAGGTTTTCCAGCTCGACAGATATTAGTGGTGCGAGCCGGCAATGCGAAGTGGCATTTGCTAGTTGGCATATGTGAAGTGGAGATATGCAAGGCGAGTTTGGTGAAGAGGCATTGCTGAGGTAGCATATGCAAAGTGGAGATATGCGAGGCGAGTTTTGCGAAGAGGCATTACCGAGGTGGCATATGCGAGGCAAGTTTGGCGAAGAGGCATTGCCGAGGTGGCATATGTGAAGTGGAGATATGGGAGGCAAGTTTGGAGAAGAGGCATTGCCGAGGTGGCATATGTGAAGTGGAGATATGCGAGGCGAGTTTGGCGAAGTAGGATTGCCGAGGTGGCAATTGGCGAAGTGGGATTGCCGAGGTGGTAATTAGTGAAGAGGAGAACTAGCGAAGTGGCATTGCGAGCTGACAATGCGAAGTGGCATTTGCGAGCTGGTTTATGCGAGGTGGCATTGTCTGAGTGGATTGGCGAGGCGAGCTGGCGAAGCTGAATTGAGAGGCAGTAGCCTATTTAACCAGTTACCCAATAGCTTTTCTTTCACGATTTTCTTCTTCTTCTTTTCTTCGTTCTTCTTCGTTTCTTCTCAAATTTGTTCTATTTATTTTCTAATGCATTAATACTCAGAATTAATGCATTAAATAACTAAATTATCACATTCTAAAGCATCAACCTTTATTTTCAAGGCAGATTTTCAAGGAATCAATTTTTTTTTGGAGAAATAAAGTAATTTCTCTTCAAATGTCATTCTCTTTAGATTAATAAAATTCTGGTAGTTAGGATAGTTAATTATGGGTATATAGGACCTATTTCAAGCATTTAAGGCTATTAATTTGTAATTAATGTGGGAGAGACTAGAATTTATGGATTATCATGAATAGTGGCATGAACAGTAATTTCATAATTAATTTCAGATTTTTCTTAAGAGATGAATTAAATTGATGACGGGAATCAAAAATAGAAACTATAAGATGGTTAAAATTATAAAGAACTTTATTATGTATTATTAATTGAGGAAACCCTAATTGTGAGAATTTGGAAAAATTTTCATAGGAAAAGAGAACTCAAGGTATTAGAGGAGATTATTGATTGAGCAAGCTATTAAGGGAAATTCAAGGATAAACTGGTTTAGAGGTAAGTATGAATATTGCATATGTAAATTCCTTCTTTGAAATGAATTGTCCAAATCTTCCTAATGTTCACATATATGATTCACATGTTATATGATATTGAATTACCGACCTATCAATTGAAATTCCCAACATATTCTAAAACAAAATGACAATTTGTTTCATATGATTACCATGTATATATATTGTGAATGACTTGGTCATCGTTCCTTGGATCAAGATCATATGAAATCTATTTGTTAATATGACTGAATTTATATTATATGTTGTGGTCTTGTGACCAATATGTTTTCTTGTGAGACTGCAACCATATGGCCCTGTGGATATAACGCTCTTCCCAATGAGAGTAAATTCATTAGTCCATTGTGCACTTTGGGAACCTAGCTGATAGGGTTTTTATCAGTGTTCCACCTAGAGATGACCATGAGCTCTAGGTGTATGCGTGGCCAAGCATGCGTTTGCAATAAGGTAGCAAGGACTACTGATGCGCTATGTTGTGATAGGTAGCAAGGCTACTGATGCACTCTACAGTTCTATCATATGATTTGACAGTGCTATTTGATCTTGAGCACTTCTGTTCTTGTAAGCATAATCATATGATAATTTCTTACCCATGTTCTTTGGATTGACCTTTCCTTTGGATTGATATATATATATTTCTTTTATATTGCATGTTCATATCTTACTGAGTTGAAGGCTCACTCCTCTTCTGTGGATTTCAGGTGATAATGTAGCTCGTGAGGGAGCTAATATAGAAGATCGAGTTTCTTTATTCATTCCTCCAAGAAGCCTCCATTGTAATTATTTTGATATATATATTGTGGTACTGTATGTATTGGGAGTATACTCTAAAGCTCCGTAGTTAGTTATTGAGGATGACATTATTTTGATGTATGAACTGTTACATTTTGGGCTGCCCTAGTTCCTTAGTGATGTGGGATGTATCTTTTGATCAGTAAGGAACAAGAGGTAATTATGAAATGATAAATATAAAGATATGAATTATGATTACATGAATCATAGAAATGAATATTTATAATAATATCTATATTTGACATAAATGTGTAGTATGAATGAGATCCAGGATATGAGTGTTCTACGGGTTTATGGTGGCCTTAAGCCTACCCTTGTTTTAGGACCGTCACACCATTGGAGTTGCGGTGTGACAAAGGTAGAATCAGAGCTATAGGTTTATAATCCTTAAGATAGAAGATAATAAATGTGCATGAGCCCTTGTTTAAGTGTTGATTAAGATAACTACAGAGCATTGGATCCATGTCACGTCAATATTGTGTATTCTTTTGGTATAGATCTACGTTAATCTTGTGTTTTGAATCTAAGTTTGCTTTATTTTTTTTATCAGTATCGAGATGCCTCCACGTGGTGGTAGAGGACGAGGTCGAGGTCGTCCTAGGCGAGAATTGCCTTCTGAAGAAGGTTCTGTGGGTGGAAATGGAGGAGATGAGGTTCCTCCTGTGACACCAATGGATGTGGCTAATATGGCTCTGCAATTAGATCAGCTACAAAGGAATTATGCAATGATATTTGAGTTCATTACTCAGCAAAGGCAGCAGCAGGTACCTCCAGTTCAGGCTCCAGAAATCCCTGTTCCTCCAGTAGTTCCACCACCTGTTGTACGTCAAGAGGAAGAGGTATCATTTGAGAGGTTTCTAAAGCTTAAGCCCTCAGAGTCTAAAGGTGAAGTGGATCCTACAGATTTCCTAGAGGAAATTGAAGAGAAAGTGTAAATTCTGCGGATTTCTGATAGAAGGGCTATAGAATTTGTGGGGTATTTGATGAAATCCGAGGCTAAGGATTAGTTTAAGAGAAGCATTTTTGGTATACTTCAGAGAAATGAAGATCTTTCTTGGGAGAGATTCAAGGAATTAGTAATGAATGAATTTCTTCTAGAGAGTGTAAGGGAAGCCAAATCAATAGAATTTGAGAGATTGGTTCAGACCCCTGGTATGAATGTTTCAGAGTATGCCAGGAAGTTCAGCTAGTTAAGTAAATTTGCTCTTGCATTAGTGCCTATAGAAGCGGCACGGATTCAGAGGTTTCGCAGAGGATTGGTGGCTCCACTGTTTAAACTCCTAGCTGCTCTTGAGTTTGATTCTTACTCTAAGCTGGTGGATAAAACTAAGATAATTGAGAATAGAGAGATGGAAGCTCGATCCGAAAGGGTTGAGAAGAAGAAATTTAAAGCAGGGAGTTCTTCTAAACAAGATAGTGGGATGAAGAATATGGGAGTGGCTCATCAGTCAGCTTCTAGGAGTGGGTATAAGGGACTTTCAGAGAGACTACAGTAGAGTCGGACTACTCCTGGACCTACTTCTCAGATGAGCCATGGACCAGCTAGCTTTGCACCATCCAAGACTCCTAAACCTTTATGTTCTACATATGGAAAATTCCATAGTGGCCCTTGTCATTATGCATTAGGAGCATGTTTTAGGTGTGGACAATAAGGCCATTTGCTCAAGAATTGTCCACAACCACCCTTTGGAGGTAGACATTAGGCTTCCCAAGCTACAGTTTAGATGAGTAGAGAGAGGAGTATTAGTCAACAGACAAGAGCAAGTAAAGGTATTTTGGGCAGGACTGTTGAGGCTGGCAAAGGGTCAGGACAACATGTGGCTCAGGCTTCAGGATCAACTTCCATGGGTAGAGGTAGAGGCACATTTTTTGCTTTAGTACATCATAAAGCCCAAGCATCTAACACAGTTGTTACAGGTATTCTCCCAATCCAAGCTTTGAATGCTAGAGTATTGTTTGATTCAGAAGCTACGCATTCCTTTGTATCATCATGTTTTGCTAAGAAATTGCATGTGCCTTGTGAATTGCTTAAAAGTGTATTGGTTGTTTCTACTCCTCTAGAGGAAGAGATTGAAGTTCAGAACTTTTATCCATCATGTGTAGTTAACATAGGCGACAAAAACTTGGATGTAGATTTGATTGAATTGCTTGCATTGGAATTTGATGTAATTTTGGGCATGGACTGGTTGTCCAAGTACTATGCTACTATAGATTGCAATGGGAAGAAACTAGTCTTCAAGCCACCTTCGGGTGAGAAATTTGAGTTTCAAGGGGAGCGGAGTGAAGTGCCATATAATGTGATATCTGCCATTGGGGCAAGAAGGTTATTAAGGAAAGGTTGCCAAGGGTATTTGGCTTATGTTCGAGATGCTCGTAAGGAAGTGAGAGATAAGGAGCAAATTCCAATCATTAATGAGTTTCTGGATGTATTTCCTGAAGAATTACTAGGGTTGTCACCGGATACAGAGATAGAGTTCGGTATCGAATTGCTACCTGGCACGAGTTCGATTTCTATTCCTCCCTACCATATAGCACCAATTGAGTTGAAAGAATTGAAAATCCAGTTGCAAGATTTGTTTGATAAGGGATTCATTAGACTTAGTAGTTCACCGTGGGGAGCACCTGTACTTTTTATGAAGAAGAAGGATGGTTCTATGAGATTGTGTATCGACTACAGGCAGCTTAACAAAGTTACCATTAAGAACAAGTTACCCAGAATAGATGATTTATTTGATCAGTTGCAGGGTGCAAGTCATTTTTCCAAGATAGATTTGAGGTCGGGTTATCATCAGTTAAAAATTTGGAATGAGGATATATCGAAGACAGCCTTCCAAACCAGATATGGACACTATGAGTTCTTAGTGTTACCGTTTGGATTGACTAATGCACCAGCTGCATTTATGGATTTAATGAATAGGGTGTTTAGGCCATTTCTGGACAAGTTTGTCATTGTATTCATCGATGACATTCTTGTATATTTTAGGATCAAGGAAGAGTATAAAGAACATCTTCAGATTGTATTGCAAACCTTGAGGAAGCATAAGTTGTTTACCAAGTTCTCCAAGTGTGAGTTTTGGCTGGATAGTGTATGTTTCCTTGGACATATGGTGAGTAAGGAAGGACTTAAAGTTGACCCAAAAAAGGTGGATGCAATGCTTAATTGGCCTAGACCCACAAACATTTCAAAAGTTAGAAGTTTCTTGGGTTTGGCAGGGTATTATAGGAGATTTGTGCAAGATTTTTCCAAGATTGCAGCACCTTTGACCAAGCTTACTCAGAAGCAGGTGAAATTTCAATGGACAGATGATTGCGAAGGAAGTTTCCACAAGTTGAAGACTTGTCTCACCATGGCACCTATTTTAGTTTTGCCGTCTGGTGAAGGAGGGTTTGCGGTGTATTGTGATGCATCGAGAGTAGGGCTTAGTTGTGTGCTTATGCAACATGGTAAGGTGATAGCCTATGCTTCGAGACAGTTGAGAAAGCATGAGATGAATTACCCTACGCATGATTTGGAGATGGCTGCAGTAGTATTTGCATTGAAGATCTAGAGACACTAACTGTATAGAGAGAAGTGTGAAATCTTCACAGATCATAAGAGTTTGAAATATATATTTTAGCAGAAAGATCTTAACCTTAGGCAGAGAAGGTGGGTTGAATTGTTTAAGGATTATGACTGTGAAATATTGTACCATCCAGGAAAAGCAAATGTAGTGGCGGATGCACTGAGTAGGAAGTCTTTGGGAAGTTTATCCCATATCCAAGTTAGTAGAAGATCTCTAGTGAGAGAGGTATAAAGATTGCATGAGTTGAGAATTAGTTTGAATCTGTCAGATTCAGGAGTGCTTTTAGCCCATTTCCAAGTCAAGCCGGTTCTTATTGATCAGATAAGAGAAGCACAGGATAAGGACCCTCAATTGGTAAAGCTAAAGAATGAGGTGGGGACAGATAGAGCTTTCAGCTTCACCACAGTTGATGGTGTATTGAGAATGGGCAATAAATTATGTGTTCCAGCTGTGGATGGACTGAAAGAAGTAATTCTGAAGGAAGCTCACCATTCTAACTATAGTGTGCATCCAGGTACAACAAAGATGTACCACTACATCAAGAGTTCTTATTGGTGGAGTGGAATGAAAAGAGACATTGTAGAGTATGTAGATAAATGTCTAACTTGTCAGTAAGTCAAATTCGAACATCAGAAACCTTCTAGATTACTTCAAGAGTTGCCATTGCCAGAATGGAAATGGAAGAGGGTGACTATGGATTTTGTGGTTAGATTGACAAGGACTTTAAGGGGCTATGACTCAATATGGGTAATTGTGGATAGATTAACCAAGTCAGCTGTAATATCTATCTTTTTTTTTTTTTTTTGTTATTTTAATAATTGTATATTATTGAATTATTTGAGGATATAGAAATGTTTTGAGGAATCCAGAATTTCTATATGTAGGGAGGATTTTGTGAGACCGATTTCATAATTTTAAAGGAATAATTTGGTAAAGTGTAAAACATAAAAGTTGTATATTTATATATCATTTTCAGTTTTGTAAACTGGTTTTATAAAATTCTGTGTGTGTGAAGAGTTATGCCTCCTTGACCAGAACATGTCTGGTTCATTATTTTCTGTAGAAATCTGTGAATATTTAATTTTTTGGGAATGATTGAGGCTGAATGAGCCAAAAGTGTAAACATGAGAAATGTTCCTTTATGTGTTATGTTGTTATTCGTAAAATTTCAGGGGAATTGGATAAGTATAGCTCAGTTGAGAGTGAAATTTATCAGACCTATTTGGATGAATGTTGGGCAGTAAAGTCAGGGTGAATTTTAGAAATTTACCATAGCTTATGTAGATATCCTTTTGATTTGAATTTTGGTTATGTTGGACCCCTGAGTATCTATTTTAAGTGACAAAAGGAATCATGGATTTTGGATGTTTGTAGCTCATTTACGAGCTAGTTTAATATGAGTTGTCGAGGAAAGGGTTACAGCTCGGTAGAATCTGGCATTTGCGAGCCGGCAAATGCAAGGTGGCATATGTAAAGTGGATTTAGGCGAGGTGAGTTTGGCGAAGAGGCATTGCCCAGTTGGCATATGCGAAGTGGAGATAGGCGAGGTGAGTTTGGCGAAGAGGCATTGCCGAGGTGGCATATGCGAAGTGGCATATGCGAAGTGGACATGTGAAGTGGGATTGACGAAGTGGCTTTGACATAGTGGCATTGCCGGAGCAGATTGGTGAAGTGGCATTTGCGAATTGGCTTATGTGAGGTGGCATTACCGAGGCGGACTGGCGAGGTGAGCTAGCGAAGTGAAAATTGAGAGGCAGTAGCCTATTTAACCAGATACCCAGTAGCTATTTTCTTCACGATTTTTCTTCTTCTTCTCTTCGTTCTTCTTCAGTTCTTCTCATATTTGTTCCATTTCTTTTCTAATGCATTAATACTCAAAATTAATGCATTAAATCACTAAATTATCACATTCTAAGGCATCAATCTTCATTTTCAAAGCAGATTTTCAAGGAAATCAGTTTTTGGAGAAATAAGATAGTTTCTCTTCAAATGTCATTCTCTCTTTAGATTAATAAATTCTAGTAGTTAGGATAGTTAATTATGGGTCTATAGGACTTATTACAAGCATTTTAAGGCTATTAATTGTAATTAATGTGGAAAAAATCAGAATTTATGGATTATCATGAATAGTGATGTGAACAGTAAATTTGCAATTAATTTCAGATTTTCTTTAAAGAGATGAATTAATTGATGTTGGGAATCAAAAATAGAAACTATGAGAGGGTTAAAATTATAAGAAACTGAATTATGTATAATTAAATGAGGAAGCCCTAAGAGTGAGAATTAGGGGAATTTTCATATGAGAAGAGGATTCAAGAAATTAAAGGAGAATTATTAATTTTACAAGTAATTGAGGATAATTTGTTTGAGATAAGTATGAACATTGCATTTGTTTATTGCTTCCTTGAAACGATATATCCAAGCATTCTTAATGTTTACCCATATGATTCACATGCTATTTGACATTGTATTGTTGAACTATTAAATGAAAGTTCCAAGATATTCTCAAACCAAAATTTATCATTTGTTTCATGTGATTACCATGTATATATATATATAATGTAAATGACTTGTTCAATCTTCATTGGATCAAGTTCATATGAATCCTATTGATTAACTTGATTGAATTTATGTTATATGTTGATGGTCTTGTGACCAATTTGTTTCTTGTGAGATTTGCAACCGTATGACCCTATGGGTAGAACGCTCTTCCCAATGAGAGTAAATTCATTGGTCCATTGTGCACTTTGGAAACCTAGCTGATAGGATTTTTATCAGTGTTCCACCTAGAAGGGACCATGAGCTCTAGGCGTATGCCTGGCCAAGCATGCGTTTGCGATGAGGTAGCAAGGACTATTGATGCGCTCTGTTGTGATAGGTAGCAAGGCTACTAATGCACTTTGTAGTTCTACCATGTAATTGATAGTGCTATTCGATTGTGAGCACTTCTATTCTTGTAAGTATAACCATATGACATTTTTCTTACCCATGTTCTTTGGATTGACCTTTCTTTTGGATTGATATATATTTCTTTTATATTGCATGTTCATATCTTACTAAGTTGAAGGCTCACTCCTCTTCTGTGGATTTCAAGTGACAGTATAGCTCGTGAGAGAGCTAATATAGAAGATCGAGCTTCTTTATTCATTCCTCCAAGAAGCCTCCATTGTAATTATTTTGATATATATATATTTATTAAATTGTAATATGGTACTGTATGTATTGGGAGTATACTCTAGAGCTCCGTAGTTAGTTATTGAGGATGACATTATTTTGATGTATGTATTGTTACATTTTGGTTGCCCTTGTTCCTTAGTGATGTGGGATGTATCTTTTGATCAGTAAGAAATAAGAGGAAATTATGAAATGATGAATATAAAGACATAAATTATGATTATATGAATCATAGAAATGAATATTGAATGATATCTACATTGATGTGAATGTGTAGTATGAATGAGATCCAGGATATGAGTGTTCTATGGATTTATGGTGGCCTTAAGCCAACCCTTGCCCTAGGACCGTCGCACCACTGGAGTCGGGGTGTGACATCAGCTCACTTTTTGCCAGTCAAGACGACTTATACGGTTTCTCAATATACGCAGATTTATGTTGATGAAATTGTCAGGCTGCATGGAGTTCCAGTTTCGATCATCTCAGATAGAGGTACTCAGTACACCTCGAGATTTTAGCGGAAATTACAAGAGTGCTTGGGTACACAGCTTTATTTCAGCATAATATTTCATCCGCAAATAGATGGACAATTGGAAAGGACCATCCAAACTCTAGAAGACATGCTGAGGATGTGCACTCTAGATTTTGAAGGAAATTGGGATAAGCACTTGCCATTGATAGAGTTTGCCTACAACAACAGCTATCATTCCACGATTCAGATGTCTCCTTACGAAGCATTATATGGCAGGAAATGCATATCTCCCTTGTGTTGGAATGGGGTTGGAGAAAAGTATATCGAAGGACCAGAATTGATAAGATATACATCGGAAAAGATTTCGCTGATCCGAGAAAGATTGAAGACAGTCTTTAGCTGCCAAAAGAGCTATGTCGACCCAAAGAGAAAAGGCCTTCAGTTTGCTATTGGAGATCTTGTATTTTTATAGATCTTACCAATGAAAAGAGTTCTAAGATTTGGCAAGAGAGGCAAGCTATCTCCATGATTTATTGGACCCTTTGAGATTATGAACAAGATTGGAGAGGTTTCATACAAGTTAGTTTTGCCTCTTAGCATGGATAGTATGCATCCGGTATTTCACGTATCGATGCTTCGGAAGTATGTTACCGACCTTTCTCATGTGCTACAAGTTTCGGAAGTGGACCTTCAACCAGATTTGACGTATGAAGAAATTCCAATTGCCATAGTGGACTGAATGGTTAAGAGGCTAAGGAATAAAGATATATCAATGGTTAAGGTTCTATGGAGGAATCAAGATATGGAAGAGTATACTTGGGAAAGTGAGCAAAGTATGCAAGACAAGTACCCTTATCTATTTCAAGCTTAAGGTAAATTCTTTAAATTTGAGGACGAATTTATTTAAGGGGGGAAGAATGTCATACCTGTCATTTTTTTGTTTATTTTGTTAATTGTATGTTTGTTGAATTGATTGAGGATATAGAAATATTTTGAGTAATCCAGAATTCAGTATGCAGGGAGGAATTTATGAGGCCGGTTTTATGACTTTAAAGGAATAATTTGGAAAAGTTTAAAACATAAAAATTGTAGATTTATATCTCATATATAGGTCTATAAAGGGTTTTGTGAAATTTTGTGTGTGTGAGGAGATATACCTCCTTGACCGAAACCTGTCTGGTTCATTATTTTTCTGGAAATGATTGGGGCTGAATGAGCCAAAAGTTTAATATAAGAAATGTTCTTTTATGTGTTATGTTATCAGCTATTAAATTTTAGGGGAATTGGATAAGTATAGCTCAGTGAAGAGTGGAATTAATCTAACCTGTTCGGATGAATATTAGGCAGTAAAGTCAGGGTGAAATTTAGAAATTCACCATAGTTTGTGTAGATATTCTTTTAATTTGAATTTTGGATATGTTGGACCCCTTAGTGTCTATTTTAAGTGATAAAAAGAATCAGGGAGTTTGGATATCTGTAACTCATTTACGAGATGGTTTAGTATAAGTTGACGAAGAAGGTTTTCTAGCTCGGCAGATATTAGTGGTGCGAGCCGGCAATGCGAAGAGGCATTGCGAGCCGGCAATACAAAGTGGCATTTGCGAATTGGTATATACAAAGTGGAGATATACGAGACGAGTTTGGCTAAGAGGCATTGCCGAGGTGGCATATGTGAAGTGGAGATATGCGAGGCGAGTTTGGCGAAGAGGCATTGCCGAGGTGGCATATGCGAAGTAGAGATATGCGAGGCGAGTTTGGCAAAGATGCATTGCTGAGGTGGCATATGCGAAGTGAAGATATGCAAGGCGAGTTTGGTAAAGAGTTATTACCGAGGTGGCATATCCGAAGTGGAGATATGCGAGGTGAGTTTAACAAAGAGGCATTGCCGAGGTGACATATGCGAAGTGGAGATATGGGAGGCAAGTTTGGCGAAGAGGCATTGCCGAGGTGGCATATGCGAAGTGAAGATATGTGAGGCGAGTTTGGCAAAGTGGGATTACCGAGGTGGCATTGCCGGAGCGGATTGGCGAGGCGAGCTGGCGAAGCGGAATTGAGAGGCAGTAGCCTATTTAACCAGTTACCCAGTAGCTTTTCTTTCACGATTTTCTTCTTCTTCTTTTCTTCATTCTTCTTCGTTTCTTCTCAAATTTATTCCATTTATTTTCTAATGCATTAATACTCAGAATTAATGCATTAAACCACTAAATTATCACATTCTAAAGTATCGACCTTCATTTTCAAGGCAGATTTTCAAGGAATCACTTTTTTTTGGAGCAATAAGATAATTTCTCTTCAAATGTCATTCTTTTTAGATTAATAAAATTCTGGTAGTTAGGATAGTTAATAATGGGTATATAGGACCTATTTCAAGCATTTAAGGCTATTAATTTGTAATTAATGTGGGAGAGTCTAGAATTTATGGATTATCATGAATAGTGGCGTGAACAGTAATTTCGTAATTAATTTTATATTTTTCTTAAGAGATGAATTAAATTGATGTTGGGAATCAAAAATAGAAACTATAAGATGGTTAAAATTATAAAGAACTTTATTTTGTATTATTAATTGAGGAAACTCTAATTGTGAGAATTTGGAAAAATTTTCATAGGAAAAGAGAACTCAAGGTATTAGAGGAGATTATTGATTGAGCAAGCTATTAAGGGAAATTCAAGGATAAACTTGTTTAGAGGTAAGTATGAATATTGCATATGTAAATTCCTTCTTTGAAATGAATTGTCCAAATCTTCCTAATGTTCACATATATGATTCACATGTTATATGATATTGAATTACAGACCTATCAATTGAAATTCCTAAGATATTCTCAAACAAAATGACAATTTGTTTCATATGATTACCATATATATATATTGTGAATGACTTGGTCATCATTCCTTGGATCAAGTTCATATGAAATCTATTTGTTAATATGACTGAATTTATATTATATGTTGGTGGTCTTGTGACCAATATGTTTTCTTGTGAGACTGTAACTATATGACCCTCTGGATAGAACGCTCTTCCCAATGAGAGTAAATTCATTGGTCCATTGTGCACTTTGGGAACCTAACTGATAGGGTTTTTATCAGTGTTCCACCTAGAGGGGACCATGAGCTCTAGGTGTATGCCTGGCCAAGCATGTATTTGCGATAAGATAGCAAGGACTACTGATGCGCTTTGTTGTGATAGGTAGCAAGGCTACTGATGCACTCTGCAGTTCTATCATGTGATTTGACAATGCCATTCGATTGTGAGCACTTCTGTTCTTGTAAGCATAACCATATGATAATTTCTTACCCATGTTCTTTGGATTGATATATATATATATATTTCTTTTATATTGCATGTTCATATCTTACTGAGTTGAAGGCTCACTCCTCTTCTGTGAATTTCAAGTGATAGTATAGCTCGTGAGGGATCTAATATAGAAGATCGAGCTTCTTGATTCATTCCTCCAAGAAGCCTCTATTGTAATTATTTTGATATATATATATATATATTCATTGAATTGTATTATGGTACTGTATGTATTGGGAGTATACTCTAGAGCTCCGTAGTTAATTATTGAGGATGACATTATTTTGATGTATAAACTGTTACATTTTGGGCTGTCCTTGTTCCTTAGTGATGTGGGATGTATCTTTTGATCAGTAAGGAACAAAAGGTAATTATGAAATGATAAATATAAAGATACGAATTATGATTTCATGAATCATAGAAATGAATATTGGTAATGATGTCTATATTTGACATAAATATGTAGTATGAATGAGATCCAAGATATGAGTGTTCTACGGGTTTACGGTGGCCTTAAGCCTACCTTTGCCCTAGGACCATCTCACCACTGGAGTTGGAGTGTGACAAACCTTCCATTTATTATTGATGTGGGACATATGCTAAATACCTCAAGCTTCTCAAAAGACTAGCACCTCATTTGGTGCAGTTTGTTATTTGTGAGACTATTCTTAGAAATGCATAAATAATTGAGATTAATCAAGTTTTCAATTTGTGGTGGAATGAAACCATTAATTCGATCGTTGTCATTTATCAAGGAAAAATCTTTCAATTTAATTAGATGACCAAGAGAAAATAAATTGAACGGGTGAGAAATTTATTGTTGAAGTCCAAATGGTTTAGGTTTCTATTACTAGATGGGCCTCAAGTCATAGTCATTGTATATAATATCACACAAGCTATAAAATTTTGTTTAAAGACCAGAACTACATATTCTATAGGACTGCACATTGTCATTATCATTAATTTAGATGAAGAAGTCAATAAATTGATTGTGACATAGCCGTACATGATGGATCATTATTAACATTTGGTCCGCCACTTACTACACGTTACCTATTGAGTGGGTAATCAAATCTATTTAATTCACTTCTAAACAAATCAAACTCAAAAATGTATTAAAGGGTTTTATGATCCATGAATATCTCATATTTTTCATCATATGTGGGATAATTCACTTCATGCCTTTTTAACTACCTAGATGCATAATCAATCACCTTTCCATGCTACATTAAAACACATCCAAGTCTCACTCATGAAGCATCACAGTAAACAGTGCATTCACCGATGCCCAATGGTAATGCTAATATTGGAGTTGTAGTGAAACAAGTTTTTAGCTTCTGAAAGCTCTCTTCACAAGCATCATCCTATTAAAATCTGACTTGCTTTCAGGTTAATCTAGTTAATAGAGAGGTTATTCTGGAAAAATCCTTCACAAAGAGACGATAATAACCAGTCATTCCTAGAAAGTTGCAGATCTCTGTTACATTTGTTGGTCTCAGCTATTCAGCAACTGGCTCTACTTTCTTAGGATCAACTTTGATTCCCTCACTGCTGATAACATGACCCAGAAAACATACATCTGAAAGCCAAAATTCACATTTTGAGAATTTGGCATATAAATGATGCTCCTAAAGAGTTTGCAGTACCATTCTCAGATGTTCTTCATGTTCATCCTGACATATGAAATAAACAAGAATGTCATCAATAAAAACAATGACAAATTTATCCAAGAACAGCATGAATACTCTGTCCATAAGATCTATAAATGCAGTAGGAGCATTTGTCAACCCAAATGGCAGCACTACGAATTCATAATGTCCGTATCTGGTCCGAAAAGTTATCTTTGGCACATCTTTGTTTTGAATTGTTAGCTGATGATAACTGGACCAAAGATCTATCTTGGAAAAATACCCATCACCTTGAAACTAATCAAACAGATCATCAATCCTTGACAAAGGATATTTATTCTTAATAGTCACTTTGGTTAATTGCCGGTAATTAATACACATCCATCTTTCTTTTTCACAAATAAAACCGGCGCACCACAAGGTGAACTACTAGGTCGGATAAAGATTTTGTCAAGTAACTCCTGTAACTGCACTTTTAATTCCTTCAATTTGGTTGGTGTCATTCGATATGAGGGAATATAACTAGGACTAGTTCTTGGAAGAACCTCAATCTCAAATTCAATTTCCCTTTCTGGTGGCAATCCAGGTAAATCCTATGGAAACACATCCGTAAATTCATTTACCACCGGAATCTGATCTACCCCTTTTACAATCATCTGGGTATCGATCACATGTGTCAAATAGCCCTAATATCCCTTACGGAGAAGCCGTCTAACTCCTATGGTAGAAATAAGGATTTCCAAAATACCATGCCTTTCACCTTGGAATACAAAACTAGGTTGCCCTTCAGGTATGAACTTTACTGTTTTCCCACAACAATCAATAGAAGCTCGATGTTGCGACAGCTAATCCATACCCAAAATCACATCTAAATCCAATACAAGCAACTCTACTAAGGTGACTGAAAGTTTTGTACCCTCAATTTCTACTATACACATATCATATTCTCTATCCACACTAACAGTTTTACCCAAAGGTATAGAAACCTCCAATGGTATTTCCATTTGTCTACTACCCTTACCCAAATTCTTTGCAAAAGCAGATGATATAAATGAATGGGTAGTGCCTGAATCAAATAACACTGTAGCCAAATGATTTTGAATTAAAAGTGTACTGTAATATCTACCATTTTGAAGTGTATTTATTAAATTTATAAGGTTGGAGAATTTTAAAGTTTTCAATGAGAATATTGAAAATTTTAGAGAACTTTTGTTTTGGGTTGCAGTAGAATTCAGTGTTAACCATTACTTGCTTTTAAAGACATAATTTGGTAAAGTGTAAAATATGAAAGTTGTTAATTTATGTCTTAGCTATAACTATGTAAAATGGTTTGATGAAATTCTGTGTGTGTGATGAGTTGTGCATATTTGAGCAAAGCTGGTCTGGTTGAGAATTCCTGCAGAGATGCAATGCATATTTAGAATTTACTGGGAATGACTGAGGTGGAATTAGTTGAAGTTGTGAACATGAAAAACGTTCCTTTGTGTGTTGATATGGTGCTTGTAAAATTTCAGAATTTTTAGATAATTATATCTCAGTGGAAAGTGTTTTGTATCAGGGCTATTCGGTTAGATTTTGATGCAGGAATCTGGGTGACATTTGGAGAGTCACTACTGTCTATATGTTGATTAGTTTGATATGAAATTTGGATATGTTGTGCTTCTATCTGTTGATTTTAAGTGGCAAAAATAATTGATAAGTTTGGATTTTTATAGCTCATTTGCGAGCTGGTTTAAGGTGGGATGTTCAGGCAAGAGTTTAACTTAGAAGTATTAGTTATGGAGAGCCAGCCTTATGTGAGAAGGCATTTCACGGACTGGCAATGCGAAGCGGCATTATGGTGAAGAGCTTTGGCAAGAAGCTTTTGGTGAAGAGCTTTGGCGAGAAGCTTTTGGCGAAGAGCTTTGGCGAGAAGCTTTTGGCGAAGAGCTTTGGCGAAGAGCTTTTTGGCGAGGAGCAGATGGCAGAGAGGCATTATGCGAGGAGAGATGTGCGAGGTGGCAGTTCACGAAGAAATGAAGAGGTGAAGAAGCATTGCCAAGGTGGCATATGCGAGGACGAGTTGCGAGGAGAGTTTGGCGAGGCAGCATACGCGAGGTAGCTTATGAGAGCTGGAATGTGCGAGGCAGCAATGCTGGATCAAAGTTGGCGAGCTGGCAAGTGCAAGCTGGGAATGCGAAGTGGGAATGACGAGCTGGTTAGGCGAGGTGGCTTTGCCGAGGCAGGTCTCGCGAGGCGAGCTAGTCAGCGCGTTTCTGGGTAGAGCCTTATTTAACCCCAGTAACCAGCCAGCGATTTCCACGATTTTTCTTTCTTTCTTCCTTTGTCAATTTCAGTCTTCTTCTCAAATTTTTTCCATATTTATTCTAAGGCATTAAGGCTTAGATTAATGCAATAGACATCTGGAATAGTCTATTATTAAGGCAAAATCATCAATTTGAGCTCAGTTTTGCAGAAAACTCTATTTGAAAGAAATAAGGTAAATTTTCTTCTTAAGTTATTTTCTTTAGATTTATTTAAGTCTATAAGTTAGGATAATTAATTTTGGGTATATAGAATTTATGGCTAGTGATCTGAAGCAATTAATGATAATTAATGTGGGAGAATTTTAGAGGATTAAACCGCTGTGAACAGTAACTCCGAAATTTAATATGGAATTTAATGCAGTTTTCTTTAAGAGAACTAATGAGAGATTGTTAGGAATTAAGAGTAAAGATTCTAAGATAATTTATTATTAGGAAATCATTAATTTGGAGAACACTAATTTTCGTGTACTTGGGATTTTCTTAAGAGGAGAATTCAGAATTTGATTGAGAAAATTTAGTGAGCAGTTTGCTACAGAAAAATTTAAGGAAATTGTGCAAGAGGCAAGTATGAACACTTTGTTTGATTTCCATTCTTTGAAAGTAATACAACCATTTATTTATTTTCCTTTGTTATTCTATTGTACATAAAAGTTCATAAACTGTATATTGTGAACGGCTTGATCAATATTCTTAGATCAAGTTCATATATCCTTGCTTGTGAACCCGAACTGAATTATTGTGGTATGATGATGGTCTTGTGACCAATATATTTATTATGTGATTGAAACCCCATGACCCATGGATAGAACGCTTCTCCCAATGAGAGTAAATTCATTGGTCCATTGTGCACTTTGGGAGCCCAGCTGATAGGGTCTTTATCGGTGTTCTACCTAGAGGGGGCCATGATCTCTAGGCGCATGCCTGGCCAAGTATGTGTGCACGTTGAGGTAGCAAGGCTACCGATACATATGATATGATATATGATCAGTTCTTCCAGATGATATTTGATAATGCCATTCTTTATGGGCATTCTATGTTCTAAAGATGAACCATGATTTGAATTTGACATGATTTGATATAGTCATATTATTATGAGAACCATTTTCTTTCAAGTAAAAAGCCTATAACTTCCTTCATGCCTATACATAAAATTATTTGTTCATTGACCATAATTGGATATTTCATTCTTATTGTATAATGTTCATATCTTACTGAGTTGAAGGCTCACTCCTCTTTTGTGGATTTCAGGTGGTAGTTTAGCTCATGAGGGAGCTAGCCGAGAAGATCAAGCTTCTTGACCCTTTTCATCCAAGAAGCTTTCAATGTAAATCTTTTGTTATATGATTATGTATAAATATTGAATGGTATTATGAAGCATACTCTAGAGCTCCGTAGTTAGCCATTAGAGGATGATAATATTTTGATGTACGAATGGTGATCTTTTGGGTAAATCTTGTTCCTTAGTGATGTGAGATGCATCTTTTGATCAGTAAGGAACAAGAGAATATTATTATGAAATAGTATAGTAAAGAAACGAATTTTACTTGAATGGATTATGATATATTATAGCATGATATTATATTTGATATAAATGTATATGAGATTCATAATTTGGGAGTTCTACGGGTTTATAGTGGCCTTAAGCCTACCCTTGCACTAGGACCGTCGCACCACTGGAGTTGGGGTGTGACATATACCTTCCACTGTAGTATTCAATGTCTGAGCCTCCTAGCGATTTTAGGCAAAAATTATGCCCTGATCCCTGCTAGCTGGTGGCTGTGCTGATGCAGTGGTAGTAACCTGGCCTCTACCTCTACCTCCCTGGCCTCTATTGCCCTGCTTACCCTGTTGTATTGTAGGCTGTGATTCTGGGGAGGTACTCTACTGACCTCTCATCTAGGGACAATCCTTGATAAAATGGCATTTCTTTCCACATTTAATACAAGTGCCACTCATCCATCTACATGTACCACCATGTCTTTTGCCACAATGCTGGCAAACAGGATAGATCTGACTGGTCTGCTCTGTTCTAGATACTCCAGCAGACACTCTCGGAGTTAACGATGGAACTACTGATCTAGCTTGTCCCCCTGCAGTAATAACCACCATCTGACTCTATGCAGGCCTATAACCACTCTTTGCTAGCCTTCTCTAGGAGCTTTGTCCTTTCCCTGCTCTCCTCTGTCCACCATTTCTTTGACCACTACTATTTCTTCTCTGTTCCCTCGCTGCTCTCTCTTCTTTATATTTTAATTACATCTGAGTAGCCTTGTCTATTATCTTGATCAAGGATGTAAACTCCACTGATAGGAGGAAATTATGCAAAGAGGCACGCAGTCCACGTCTAAATCAGTTAATCTCAGCAGCTTCATTAGGCACTATCTGTCGAGCAAATTTCACTAATCTCAGAAACTCTTTTGCATACTCACACTCATACTGCCCTACACTAACCTCTCAAACTAAATCATTCTTCTCTTTTTTCCCTCTCAGTAAGAAACTCATCAATCATGGATTGCTTAAACTTTGTCCAAGTGGGCGGATCATCACTATACAATTTGCTCTCTATATTCCTCTCAAACCAGTCCCAAGCTTTATCAATCAATAATAACCCAATTAGCTCAATAGCTCGAGCCTCAGAGCATGGTAATCTCCGGACAACCTTCTCAACCGGTGCTAGAAATCCGGTAGGCTCATCCCTCTAGTCACCTTTAAATTCTAGTAATCCGAGCTTCAGGAAATTATACATTGTGATGCCCCCTTCATTGAGACCCCTTATAACCTCTCTGTGTGCAACTGGCTCTAGAGGTGAAGCACCAACTGGTGGAGGTATAACAGGTGGTGGCGGCATTGAAGCAGGTATAGGCTCTTGCCTCATTCTTCTCAATTTAGTTATTTCTCTTCTTAACTGCTCATTTTCTCTCATCAATTCTTCATTCATAGCTTCAACATTTTCTTCTACTACTTCCTCTTCCATATCCAATCTTCATTTCACTGGTGGCGGTTCCACATCCTCAAATCTTTCTGGAGCTATCTGAGACTCAACCTCATCCTCTAATATTTTACCGGGACAAGGAGGACCCCGCCTCTTTGGCTCTAGTCGAAGGGTACCCCTTCCCTTACCTCATCCTCTTCCTCTCGGATGCCCTTTAGGCGACATTTTACTATAACAAAGACAAATGAGCAAATATTAATTAACGGTATGCAGATAAACACATATAATAGATAACTGACAAATGACAAAATAGGAATTCCTATTGCTCCATGGTTTTACTACACTTTAATATTTTATATGCACTTTATTAAGTTTTCTTTTATGTAATTTATTTCTTTGCTCTGATACCAACTCTGTCACATCTCACACTTTGAAAAATGTGACGATCCTAGGGTATAGGTAAGCATAAGACCCCCTAAACTTGCAATAAATTTTTCAGAAATTTCGCCAAAACTTTCCCATAAATTCATGCTTGTACCCGGGACCCATGTCCCTCTTGTCAACAATAACAATAACAAAACTAGCAGAAGAAATGACACTTCTAAACTTCCATCCTTAACCCCCGAATTTACCACATATATCAATCAATATCACAACACTTCAATCTAGCAATTCATAAAATATTATCCACTTTCACTAATTATAGTGCACTGTATATTTACAACAAGTTAGAATCGTTATAATTTACATATACCAAAATATTACTACAAACCAATAATTATGAAGCATGGAGTGCTATGGGAATATACATAGAAGAAGTTTATATAGATAAAAGGGGTTTCCAACTTTTGAGGAGAAGATGGCTAGAACCGCAGCTATCTACTAATCCTGAAAAATTCAAACTACAAAAGGGTGAGATAATACTCAATGAATAACATATATAGCACCTCCTTGGTGAGGTTAAGGTATAAGAAAGATAAATAAAATAACAATGAGTGAAATAAAGGAATAGCAATGCATAGGAATAATAATCAAATAATTAAATAGGAGAATAGCAACTGGAATTCATTCAGGGCAGCAATATGTCAAATGGTACTCAATGAATTAATATAATTAGAAGGGTAATTAATCACAAAGAACTTGTGTCAAACAAGTATGTTGAGCCAAATGTTCCAATATCAATATATTGAGCCAAATGCTCCAATAGCAATATGTTGAGTCAAATGCTCCAATAACAATATGTTGAGCCAAATGCTCATATAGCAATGATAGATAGCAAAATCCACTGAAATATAGACAGATGCTATATATCCTGGTAGCATGTCTCACTGAAGTCATACGGTTGATCAGACTGTATGGCTGGGACCACCCCTCACCAGCTGAGGATCACTAAAACATTGTGCACAATGCCCGATGTAAAAATACTATTCCATCGGGAAAGTAGTCTATCATTGATCACATATAGGATGCATCAATATCAATGTCAATAATCAATGAAAGGTTCATTTATATGAAGTTTATAAGCAAAGAAAATAGCAATGGTGATTCATATAATTATTGAACAATCAATAATAAGGGTTTGGTTACACAATGACAATTTAAGAAGAAATAATAATTAAACAAAGTATAACAAAGAAGATGTTTGGTCCATAACGAATAAATTAATTCCAATGGTTATTAACAATATTTATCTGGTACATGATTTACAATAAGGATGCAATGTAACAATAATATATCAAGATCAATATGAATTGGTTACCAATTAAGAACATGTCAAAGAATATAGTATTTCATTTAGACAAAAATTAAGGCCTTGAAAAGGGCAATTAATGAATTATCAAGCAATTATTAACAATGGCAATATATTTGGGACACATAAGGTAGGATTATGGAAAAAGAAATAAACTTGGACAATTAAGAAATAATGTAGGCTCAATTGAAGAAAAATGTATATATGTTACTCACCTTGATAATCAAAAAGCAAAAGGAAACTCCTTCCTTATCTAACACAAGCAAAAGGGCTGCTCTTCATCATCCTTTTCCTTCCCTTTATTTTTGGAAGCTATAACACATAAAGGTTCAATTTAGGGTTCTATCCATGACACATTTATATTAAATTAACTTAATACAAGAATTCCCTTGTAATTCTTCCATTCTGTTTTGGTTTTCCTCAATTTTTACTTTTGGTAGCCTTGATTAAAATGGATATATTTGGAGTTTTACTTATCCAATTATTCTAATTATATTTTTCTAATGAAACTAGACATATAGGGTTCCCACATATCCAAAAATTAGACAGTTTTGCTTGCTACAGAATTTATAGTAAATTTTCAAATTTCACCCTACAATCCTGCCAACTACCATGAAAATCCCATCCGACAGACTCTACTTTTTCTATTACAACTCCCTCTATACACATTCAAATCATATTATATTTTCACAGGATTTTAGCTATGATGCAAAGGAACAACTTTTGTGTTTTGATATTTTTCTAATTCATATAGTAATGGTTTCAAATTTAGAGAATGCAAGGTTACATATTTCCAAGTTTAGTTCTAAATTTGGTTCTGAGTCAATAGCACTTAGGTTCACATATCTCTTAAGTTACTAAATATTTTGCAGAAATTTTTCAGGTACACTTAGTAAGATATAAATCTGTAACTTTTATGTTTTGAGCATTTTCAAATGACATCATTAAGGTCAAGAAATGAGTGCTCCAAAGTTCTGTTCAGTCTCAGGATTTTTACTATTTTCAGAATTTCAGAACTTCTCTATTACCTACATGCTTTCTTATTTCATTTTAACTTCTATTAATTTATTTACTAAAAAATTTCAATATATCATACTTGTATCAAAATCCTAGTTCAGTTTTCTATTAGTTCATATAGACAATAATATTATTTATAAATTAAACAAAGGAATAGCTAGAGGAGATTAAGGTATTTACCTTATTTTGGTTGAACTTCTCTAATTCCTATGAATTCCACTACAAGAAATCACTTTTAAATTGCTTCCCTTCACCCGTCAACTTCAGAAACCCTTTAATACCATCACCACATCACTTTAGAGTTAAAGCTACCTTAATTGAATGAGAAAAAGAAGAGATTTGGAGGCTTAAAATTGAAGAATTTGGGGAGGAAGAATTGGTTGAGAGATTCTTCCACCACTCCAAGATGAACACAAATTTTCCTTTCGTTTTCTTATATAAATTTTCATTTCATTTTTGAACCAATAGATGAATAGATAAACAATTAAAAGAAAAAAAATTCAATGGAATTATAACATAAGCAAGATGATATCATAATTCCTAATTAAATTAATTTTATTATTTTGTGGCAAATAATTTATACAAATAGAGGAACTTGACTTGTGATGAAGAAGACTTGGTGATGAAGGTCTCCATATGGCTAGCCCTTCCAAGCCTCCAAGATTGACTTTTGTGACCTTTTAATTGTGTTTAATTAAGTTAATTAATCCTCACTCTGCTAATTGTTACAATTTTGCCATTTTGCTTATATTTATTTCACTCCATTCATTTCTATTTCATTATTAAGCACTCTATAATGGTTCTAATATCTTAAACACATTTTTATTTTAGTCATTACCTCTTAGGTTGACATAAGAAAAACAAAATCACAATTTAGATTTTTCTATAATTTATTAAAAATCTTTTACTAAGCATTGCTCGGTTAGAGTTTTCATTGGAAGCTTTGTTTTGTTTTTTCTTGTTATTCATCTAATTATTCTCTTTTTATTAACTACTATAATTTCTTAGGTTGATTTAGGTTCTATTTGAGTTTTTATTAATCATATATAGCATATACCCTTTCAAGAATTAAAAAAAAAAAAATTCATCCGATTTACATTTTCAAAACTCATCCAATAATTGCATATAGAAAATATGTCAGGTTATTTCATGTAGATAATTCGTAGACTGTAAAATATTTTAACAAAAATTGAAAACTTTGAAAAAGCACCAAATTAAAGAATTTATCGACGAAATTACCTAAGGAATTACATATAGAAATTTCATCGGTAAATTTTTAGCGGTAAAATTTTTGAATAAAAATTTAAAATTTTCAAAAATCGCTAAAATTATAACTTTATCGATCGATAACCGACTAAATTTTTATTAGTAAATTTTTAGTGGTAAAATTTTCAAAAACTGTCAAAATTAAAAATTTACAGATAAAAATTTTACATTATCGACATAATTTTCCATAGAGAAATTTTAAGTTAAAAACATTAAATTTCTCATTTTCTTTCTTCTTTCTTCGTACTTCTTTTTCCTCTTCTTATTTTTTTCTTCTTCTTCTTTTTCCCTTCTTCTTCTTTCTTCTTTTGTCCTTCATTCTTTTAACTTTTTCTTTTTCTTTCTCATTTTGTTTTACCTTCTTTTTCTTCATTCTTTTTCTCCTTCATCTTATTTTTCATTTTTCTTCTTCTTCTTCTTCTTCTTCTTCTTTTTTCACTACATCTTTTAATTTTTTTAATTTTACTTTCTTATTTTGTTCTTGCTTCTTCGTCTTCTTCCTTCATTCTTTTTCTTTTTCTTCTTTCTTCATTTTTCTTTTTCTTATTTTTTATTTTTTTATTTAGTTTAATTAAATATTAGTTATTATTACACTATTTAATTAATTTTTTTTCTTCTCCTTCTTCTATTTTTTTCTTTTAAATTTAGAAGAGTTTTAGTAAATAAAATAGTTTAATCAATAATCTTATGTTAAATTAATAGTTGTTGATATTTACTTAAATTAGTTTAATAATTTTATTAATTTAAGTTAATCTTAAATTAATATTATTTGATTTTAAATTTTTAAATATTCAAAATATATTTATCATCATATTACCTATGTAATTTTTTAATATTCAAAATATTCAAAATAAATTTATCAATGGATTATCTTCATATTATTTCAAATTTTGAATATTTGAAATAAATTTGTTAATTTGTTTACAGGCGGAATACCAACGGAATTTTTTACTGATAAATAGAAAATAAATTAGCGATGAAAATTTTATTGTTAATTTACAAATTGATAAAATATCTATCGGTAATTTATTATCGACAAGCATTTCAATGATAAAATTTTTCTGTCACTAAATGCATTTACAGATGGAATTTTTGTGTTTAGCAACGAAAAAATTCATCGATAAATTGTGAATTTCTTGTGGTGCAAAAAGTATTATTTAATCTCGGCTCAACTGAATGGATCTTATACCTTTCTCTTAAAGATCATTAGATCATCAAATTTAGTTAAATGATGAAAAATAAAATGGATTAAACTTGTGAGACTATTGTTAGAAATAATTGAGACTAGTCAAATTTCCAATTTTTGGTGGAATAAAACCATTAATTCAGTTGTTATTAAGGAAAAAAAATTCCAATTTGGTTAGATGACTAAGAGAATTAATTGAACCAGTGAGAAAATTATTGCTAAGATACAAATGGATTAGATTGGATATAAAAGACCAAGACTAGAAGGGATTGGGTCAACAACCAAAATTTAAACTCGTAGAGAGATTAAATATTATCAGGACACAAAATTAACTTCAAATAATATATTATTTTGTGGCTTAACTTCAATTTAAAATGGTTAATTTAAATTATTTAATTAATATTGAGTCAACATATATAAACCATTTTAACTTTTTATTATTATCCATGTGGGACATATATGCTAAGCACCTCAAACTTCTCAAGTGACTAGCACCTCCTTTGGTGCAGTTTGTTCTCTGTGAGGCTATTCTTAGAAATGAATAAATAATTGAGACGAATTAAATTTTCAATTTTTGGTGGAATGAAACCATTAATTAGGTTGTTATCTTTTATCAAGGAAAAAAATCTTCCGATTTAGTTAGATGACCAATAGAAAAATGAATTAAACCGGTGAAAAATTTGTTGTTGAAGTGCAAATGGGTTTAGGTTGCTATTGGATAAAAGACTAAGACTAGATGGGGTTGGGTCAATAAAGTTGTTATTCTTTTCTTTTTCTTTTTTTTAATAAAATCAATAAAGTTGTTATGACTAAGATTTAAACTTTTCAGCCATAGTCATTGTACATATAATATCACACAAAGCTATAAAATTATGTATAATGACCAGAGTTATACTTTCTATAGTACTACACATTGCCATGACCATTAGTTTCAATGAAAAAGTCAACAGATTGATTGTGGCATAGACGTACACGATGATTCATTATTCACATTTGGTCCAACACTTATTACACGTTAGCTATTGAGTGGATGTTTTTTTTTTAAAAAATTTTAAATTGAAATATATCTAATTCACTTCTAAACAAATTTAGCCTCAAATAATATATTTGTATTTAGTTTAATATCAAAAAAGAACAAAAGGTTAAAAAAAAAAAGGACTTTGAGCAATTGAGTGAGCAAAGCCCATCATGGTTATAAGAAAAGAGAATGAAGAATTGAAGCTTTACATCTGAAGACTGAACATACATCAATCTGATCAAGATTCACAAGCATTACTTACTGTTGAGCATAGCTATATAAAGAATCTGATCGTATTACATTCTTGGGTGAGTGGGATGAAAATAAGTGAGGCATATGATAAAATTGAGGCTAAATGGGGAGTTTGAGAAGAATTAAATGAGACAATTACTTGTGGGCTTGCCTTTGATTCCTGAAAAATTCTTGGAAAATGTAATACAATGGTGAGGAAGATTGGAAAATAGACACAACAAAATAATTTTTTTTATTACATTAACCAACAACTTGTACACAAGAGACATACTTGAACAGAAGATATTTAGCAAAACAATCTATTAAGAAAAGCTATCTATGTTGCAACTTTATTTCTATCAGAAGGCACTCACTCCAATACACTTTTATCACCCTTGCGTCCATAATGCCAATGTTTACTCTCAGTGCTTCATTTAACAGTACTCCAACCATTCTCCAAATGCTATATTGGAACTGGAAGAAGTTCCATATGAGGTTAAAGTGCTGATTTCGATTTTACACTCACCTTGATGACATGAAATTTTAGACTCTTTTTCCCTTGGTGCTATTAATATATTTGGCTTCTTCAGCTCTAAAACTAAAATTGAATGAAGAGGGTTGGCTGGAGGTCTTCCACGAGAAAGAAATTTTTGGGATACAGATTTCATTGTGGGTCGAAATTTTGGGCTGTCGTGTAAGCAAGAAAATGCGATTATGGCTACAAGAATTATATCTTGTATCAAAATCCTAGTTCTTGGAGCTGGTAGACGTGAGTCCAATACTTCACTTAGCATTACATTTTGAATACAAGATGACAAAAGTAGATTTGCAAGATGCTTTTCCATTAATATTTTTAATGCCACCACTCCAAAACTATAACATTTTTCAGTCACAGCCATAGTGTAGGCAAGTTCTGTGCATAAAAATACTGAATTAAAAAAACAACAACTAAAATGTACTCTTTTTTCTTCTTAATTAGAATTTTTCTCATTTCTTTTCTTATTTTCATACTTGCATTATAAATGAATCTAAAATGTTGCTCTTATATATGAAAAAAGAAAATTATGTGCAGAAAAGTTCACCTGGAGCAATGTAACCATAGGTGCCAGCAAGAATAGTTTCATTGGATGAATATAGACAAATGAGTCTAGCAGTACCAAAATCAGATACAATACCCTCCAATTTAGAATTCAATAGGATGTTGTTGCTTGAAATGTCCCGGTTAACCATTGGCGGGTTGCAATCATGATGCATATATGCGCTATGCCTTTGACAATATTTACTCTTTTTGTCCAATCCAACTCCACAGATTCGGGATCATTTCTCAACATGCAAAATAAGCTTCCTCTTTCCATATACTCATAAACCAAAAACATGGATCCTTTATGCAAACAAAACCCATGAAGCTTGACAATATTCTTATGGCGTATTTCTGAGAGCAACTTTACCTCATTCTTGAAACACTTGTCAAAAGTTGGCTCCTCTGCTTCCAACCTATGGAGTTTCTTTAAGGCAATGACTTTGCCAGTAGGAAGCTGTGCTCTGTAAACACTACCATAGCCACCAGTGCCAATGCAATATCTAAAGTCAAAGTCTTGAGTTGCTGTGATGATGTCTTGAAAAGCGATATTCCCATCATAGTTCCATATTGAAAACTTATCGCCATTCTTCATTATTGTTTTTGCTATTGCCTCGTCTTGAAATTTCTTGGCCTTGCGTTGTCGACACCAAGAAATGAATAAAAATCCAAGAATGAGGAATGCAAAGCAGAGGCCAATAGGAAGACATATTTCTATGTAGTGGACGAATCTATTAACTTTTTGAGTGGTTGGGGTTTTGAGTTGTTGCCTAAACATGGTGGAATTTCATCCTTGAAAGAATTATACTACAAATTGAACACGCAAACTTTGTAGAACAAACAAGCAACAGAATTTGGAATCATTCCGGAGAGATTATTATGGCTGAGATCCAAGTACATTATGTTTGGTAAGTTTCCAATTGTAAATGTGGAAGGTATCTCTCCTCTAAGTTTGTTATTTGAAAG
>CANXYC010362244.1:0-16161 GCA_948193065.1 Aleurites moluccanus
AATTCATATATTTAATTATGGAGTTTTCTTTTTGCAATAATTTAATATGATCAAATTAATTATCTAATTTAATTATTTACATATGATGTATTTAATTAAATTAGGACCATTGGATTGTGTTAATATTAGGATCAATAAGTCCAAGGTCAAAGCAGTGTGTTTGACCTTTCATTAATGGCATTATTGTTATTAGGCTTATTGTTTTAATCTAAGCCGTTAGATTAAAACCTAATTAATTAAGGGCCATATAAATATGATGAGATCATAATTAAATAAACCCTAAGTCATAAATCATATCCCTTGGCCGAAAATATTGAGAGGAAAATCAAGAAAGAATTTGGCCAGCATTCCTTCTCCATCCAAACCGAAAATCCTAAGGCTTGCAACTAAGGATTTTTGGCACCTCTTTCCTAAAAGCTTGTTGTTTGATCTTCGCGTGGATTACTAGTCGGGCTTTCCTCATCTTGTGGGAAAGATAATGGTTTGCTACAACCCTTTCTTGGTGATCAAGTGAAGAAAAAGTCTCCAGACACAAAGGTAAAGATCTTGATCTTTTAATTAATGTTCAATTTTAATCAACATTGAGATCTTGGTCTAGGATTTTTTTTTCCGCTGCGCCTAACGGCCTAAATCCCAACATGATTGTGTGATTGAGATTGATGATAACATCTTATGTGCTGATTTGATTGAGTTGCCTGTGCTAAAGTTAGATGTTATTTTAGGTATGGGTTGGCTTACGAGGTACCGAGAAGTTATAGATTGTTATCGGAAGAGGGTTAGATTTCAGCCTGAGGGGCAGCCAGAGTTTGACTTTCAGGGTGATATTCGGGAGTTCCGAGTTAATTTGGTTTTTGCTATCCAGGCTAGAAGGATAATTGGGAAAGGTTGTTCAGCCTATTTAGCACATGTAGTGGATGTACAGAGGTCTTCTGTGGATCTTGATCAGATACAGGTAGTTCAGGAGTTTTCTAATGTATTTCCTGAGGAGTTGCTAGGATTGCCTCCTAATAGGGAGATAGAGTTTGAGATTGAGATGCATGTAGCCATTGACCCTATATTTATTCCTCCATATAGAATGGCTCCAGCTGAACTGAAGGAATTGAAGATACAGTTACAGGAGCTATTGGATAAAGGGTTCATCAGACCGAGTAGTTCTCCTTAGGGTGCACCGGTACTGTTTGTAAGAAAGAAAGATGGCTCATTCAGGATGTGTATAGACTACAGGCAACTGAATAAGGTGATAGTGAAGAACAAGTATCCATTGCCTCAAATAGATGACTTGTTTGATTAGCTGCAGGGTGCTAGCCATTTTTCAAAGATAGATCTAAGGTCTGGGTATCACCAGTTGAAGATTAAGTAGGGTGAGATACTTAAGACGACTTTTAGGACCCAATATGGGCATTATGAGTTTTTGGTGTTACCTTTCGGGTTGACCAATGCACCTGCTATAAACAGGGTGTTCAGGTCATATTTGGATAAGTTTGTCAGTGTATTCATTAATGACATACTTATCTATTCTGGGAGTGTGGAAGAACATATGGGGCATTTGAAGATTGTGTTACAAACACTTCGGGAGCATCGGTTGTATGATAAATTATCTAAATGTCAGTTATGGCTAACCGAAGTGTGTTTCCTTGGGCATGTGATATGCAAGGATGGGATAAAGGTAGATCCTCAGAAGATAGAAGCGGTTGTTAATTGGCCTAAGCCTACCAGTGTTTCAAAGGTTCGCAGTTTTATGGGTATGGCTGGGTATTATAGGAGGTTTATGAAGGATTTCTCTTTGATTGCAGCTCCATTAACTAGATTGATAAGGAAACAAGAGTGATATGTATGGACTGATGAGTGTGATTGCAGTTTTCAGACTCTGAAGTATTGCCTCACTAGTGCTCCAGTGTTGGCATTACCAGTAGAGGGGGAGAAATTCATTGTATATTGTGATGTTTCACGGATTGGTTTTGGGTGTGTATTGATGCAGATTGGTAGGGTAATTGCTTATGCTTATCATCAGTTAAAGAAGCATGAAGCAAATTATCCGACTCATGACATAGACATGGCGACTGCGATCTTTGCCTTGAAGATTTGGAGAGATTACTTGTATGGATCGAAATGTGAGATATATACTGATCATAAGAGTTTATAGTATATATTTCAGCAAAAGGATCTGAATCTTCGATAGCACAGATGGGTGGAGTTACTTAAGGATTATGACTGTGAGATCCTTTACCACCCAGGTAAGGCCAATGTAGTGGCTGATGCATTGAGCAGGAAATCGATGGGTAGTCTAGCTCATATTGTGATTGGTAGGAGGCCATTGATATGAGAGATGAGGGCGTTGGCAGATTTGGGAATGGAGTTAGAGTTAGGATCCCAAGATCAGAACCAGGCTCTGGTAGCCTAATTTCGGGTGAAGTCACTGTTGCTTGATGATATAAAAGTGGCTTAAGACAGGGATCCTTATCTATTGAAGCTTAAGGGAGAGGTACAGAATGGGAAGATGACTAAGTTTACAGTAGAGGATGGGGTACTGAAGTGTGGGAAATGCAAATGTGTACCGAATTTTGATGGGCTATGGGATCGGATTATGAGAGAGGCTCACTACTCTGCATACAATGTACATCCAGGGATTACCAAGATGTACCATGATTTGAGAGATATGTATTGGTGGCCAGGGATGAAGAGAGATGTAGCTCAGTTTGTGTCTAAATGCTTTGCCAGTCAGTAGGTTAAGTTCGAGCATCAGAAGCCATTAAGGCTACTTTAGGAGATCAAGTTGCCAGAGTGGAAATGGAAGGAGATGACTATGAATTTTATAGTAGGTCTACCGAGGACTTCGAGGGGTTATGACACCATATAGGTTATTGTAGACCGTCTGATAAAGTCTACTCATTTTCTAGAGGTTAAGACCAGCTACATGACAGCATAGTATACATAGTGCAACTTTATGGAGTTCCTTTGATGATTATTTCAGACAGGGGTACACAGTTCACTTCTCAGTTTTGGCAGAATTTTTAGGAGGCTGTGGTTACCCAGTTATGGTTCAGTAATGCTTTCCATCTACAGACTAATAGGCAGTCGGAGAGGACAATCCAGACTTTAGAGGATATGCTTAGATCATGTGTTCTGGATTTCAAAGGTAACTGGGATTATTATCTGCTATTGATAGAGTTGTCCTATAACAATAGTTATCACTCTTCTATTGGTATGGCTCCATTTGAAGCACTATATGGTGAAAAATATGGATTTCCAGTATGTTGGGTGGAGCCAGGAGAGAAGCAGCTAGAGGGGCCAGAGTTGATCAGGGAGACTATGGAAAAGGTGTCTATGATCAGAGAAAGGATGAGGACTGCCTTCAGTAGGCAGAAGAATTATGCTGATCCGAAGAGGAATGATGTACATTTTGCAGTTGGTGATCATGTTTTCCTTAAGATCTCACTGATTAGGGGTGTTATGAGATTTAGGAAGAGGGGTATGTTATCACCAAGGTTTATAGGCCTGTTTGAGATTCTTGAGAAGAATGGTAATGTGGCCTATAGATTGGCTCTTCCACTTAGCATGAGCTACATACATCCGGTTTTCCATATCTCGATGTTGAGGAAGTATGTGTCTGATCCATCGCACATATTAGAGGTTCAGGATATGGATCTCAGTGATGACTTGTCTTATGAGGAGTTTCCAGTGGAGATCATTGATCAACAGGTCAGATGGCTACGGAATAAGGAGATCCCGATGGTTAAAGTGCTCTGGAGGAACCAATCCATAGAAGAATGCACTTGGAAGAGTGAGAAGGAGATGAAGAGCAGATATTCATTCCTGTTCCAGCAGTGAAGTATGTATTTATTTAAATTTGATGACAAATTTAACTGTAGGGGGGTAAAATGTAATACCCTATAAATTTCTAACTCACATGTATGAATTAGTTCTCAGTTTGTGGTTCATAAGTCTTGAAATGATGGAAAATAATTTTAGAGACACAGTTAGGAAGCGAACTTGTTACTTTTCCAGAAAGCGGCGGTGTCGGGAACACTGCCAAGAAATTAGCAGTCCGGTCAACAGAAGAATTTCTGAAGTTGACCAGGGGGTAAAAGATCACTATAAAATATGTGTAATTTTGGTAAAAAGAAAGAAGTGAAAATCATTTAGGAACACTGAAAAAGTAACCAATGGAAAAATGGTAAATATAAGAAAGTTTAAGGTAAATAGTAGAAATTGGTCCATCGGAGTTACAGAATGACTCTGGAACTATGTTTATAAATAAGTATAAATTAAAATAAGCTTATTGACTTCTCACATTGGAATCCAATTCCTGACATAATTGATAGAATAAATTACAGAAGATTTTGGACCAAAGTGTGATATATGGAAGTTTGAGGAGTTAGTTGTAATTTGCCATATGGATTTTTCTATTTAATTTACACTTAGAACCACCCTTCCCCATTTTCTTCTTCCATTTCTTCTTCATTTCTTCATCAAATTCCATAGAAAATTCATAGAAAACTTGAATACTAACCTAGTTCTACCTATTTCCATCATCAATTTGCAAGACGGAGCAAAGGAAACCTAGGAAATTTTGAAGAGGGGATGCGGGTGGAACATCAAAGTTGAGGTAAGGATGTGTTTTGTTTGAATTTATGGTTTATTTAAATGATATTTAGGTTGAATTAGATGGGTATGGTGTTAGATTACATCAATTCATGCATTCATGTTATGACTTCCTAGGGTATTACAAAATTGTATGATTTCATACAGTCCATCCCTTTATCTGTCTTTCCATATGATACCGAGCCTGTATTTTATTCCTTGGCTATTCTGTAACCTGATATTGATTTTGTATACTGTATCTGACTTATTGGTACCAATTCCCCTTTACTGCCTACTGTTTATTTGTTGATGCATATAGATTCACTAAGTATCTTATATACTCGCCTCTTATTTGTTTACCCATTTCAGGAGAGGAGTAGATAGAAGAATCCTGTCGTCTATCATCCGAGGATTTCTGCTGGCATTCTGATGTATACATTCTAATTTTTGTGTTATTATTTTGATATTCATAATCTAGCTGCTCCATGGGGTATGTATGGGTTAGTTAGGAAATGAACATGTATGTATATGATATTTGATGATATATGAGTTATATGATATGATATATAGATTGTTACAGCCAATTGCATGAAATTACAGAATAACAGAATGGATAGTAATTAACTAAAATGGAGAATATATTGTGGTTTATAGATTGTGTATGTGATACTGGGTTTTACGGGTGCTGGTCGCCATTGGCATCTCCCGTGCCCTAAGACCGTCGCGATCCAGAAACGGGTTATAATAAAGATCATCATAAAATATGTGTAATTTTGGTAAAAAGAAAGAAGTGAAAATCATTTAGGAACACTGAAAAAGTAACCAATGACAAAATGGTAAATATAAGGAAGTTTAAGGTGAATAGTGAAAATAGGTCCGTCAGAATTATAGAATGACTCTGGAACCATTTTTATAAATAAGTATAAATTAAAATAAGCTTATTGACTCCCTACTTTGAATTCCAAATCCTGACAGAATTGAGAGAATAAATTACAGAAAATTTTGGACCAAAATATGATATATGAAAGTTGGAGGAGTTAGTTGTAATTTGCCAAATTGATTTTTCTATTTAATTAACACTTAGAACATTTCTATCATCTTCTTCTTCCCTTCATTGCTTGGCTGAAACCCCTTCCCCCATTTCTTCTTCAATTCTTCTTCATTTCTTCATCAAATTTCTTAGAAAAATTTATAGAAATCTTGAATACTAACTTAGTTCTTGCCATTTTTACTATCAATTTGCAAGAAGAAGCAAAGGAAACCTAGAATTTGGTGGCTTCTCCATTTCGACTAGGATTCCATATTGAGGTAAGAATGTGTTTTGTTTGATTTTATGGTTTATTTGAATGATTCTAAGGTTGAGTTAGATGGGCTTTTAGTTAGATTACATCAATTGATGCAAATTTATAGAAATGCCTAATTTTCCTAGCTAAATTGAAGTTGTAAGAAAGGGGTTTAATTTTTTAGTGTTAGATTATGTTAATTGATGTTAGAATATGTTAATTGGATATGAATAGGTAACTAATTGATGATTGATTTAGTGTAGAATTGAAGTTTTGGTAAAGGTGTGCCTTATAGCTCATTTGGTGAATTTGGGTGGAATTTAATTTTTCAAAGCTATTTGGAAGTTTAGATGAGTCTTATATGCATCTTTTTACATGTCATTTGTGTTGAAATTGAAATTGGAAACTTGGTGTGAAAGCCCAACCTTGGCCGAATGCTTGTCACTATTCACATTGCATATTTTTGCTTGATTTTAGCCTTATTTTCAATAGCCAATTTGATCCCTTTTAATGTTGTTTTTTGTTATTTCTTTGATACATATGTTATTATTGCCAATGTGGTTTGTTATTGGTTGAATTGGACAAGTCAATTTTGCACCCTAATCTAACCTATTGGCTTGCCATTGTATGCCCACCATGTGTTTGATGAAATGCCTAGCTTATTTTTCCTTTGGCCTATTTTTTGCATTCCATAGGCCTACCATTTAAATGCCATTATCGCCAGCGATGTTGGCATGCCAATTAGCCTACCATTTTCCTTCACCGAGCCAACTTTTGTTCCATGTCTTTCTTAATTGCCAAACTATTTGTCATTGATTATATGTCACCTATAGCATTGCCATTGATCTCATTGATAATGGATTGATTGATATTGGATTTATTGATATGGAGGATGCCATTATTGTATAATGGTATCCATTGATATGTTGCTTATTGATATTGATCCTTATGTGGCTTGATAGACCTACCGATCCAACAGGGTAGTGGGGAAATACTGTCGGTGATGTGCACATTGTATTATTGATGCCCTAGCTAGGAGGGATTATGGTTCTAGCCATAAGACCTGATCAGTCTTATGCTCACTGATATTGATATACTACTGGAGACCTATATGTTCGCATATGGTCCATACTGATTACTAAAGATTTGTCATGATCCGGTTTCCTGGACCGCAACGGTCCTAGGGTACGGGAAATACCAATGGGACTGGCACCCATAGAACCCAGTATCATTACATAGTCTATCAATCTCAATATATTATTCATTTATTATAATTACCATCCATTATATTATCCAGTTATTCAATCTGTTAGCCTGTCAATTATTCTGTCACCATAATGCAATTGGCTGTCATAAGTATATCATATATCATGCATTATATATCTAATCAATATAGACCATCAATGACGTATATAAACAATGTTCATCTCCTAGCTACCCAATACATACCTATGGAGTAGCTAGATCATGAACACCAAAATAATAATAATACAGTAATCCAAAAATAGATATATACATCAGAAATCCGAAGCAGGAATCCACAGAGAAACAGATGACTGGATCCTGCAACCTACTCCTCTCCTGAAAGGGGTAAAAAAAAAAGGGTGAGTATGAATGATACTCAATGAATTTACATGCATAACCATAAATAATAGGCATAATAAATCAATGGTCTCAGTCAAAGGAATAACAGAATACGGAATGGCTGTCAAGATACAGTAAATCAAAGAAATATCATATATAAGCTTGGTTACATATGGAAAGACAGACAATGAGGCGGACTATATGAAAAGAAATCATACAATCACCAGACAAATCAATATCACTGGACCATGTAGGTCACCAGTATCATATAAGCATAAGGTTGTTCAGGACCCATGGCCAGGACCATAACCCCTCCTAGCTAGGGTACAAATATACAATGTACAAAAGGTCGACAGTATTTTCCCACTCCGCTGTCGAATCTTAAGTTTTGCCAAACCATATTAGGGTCAATAACGAGGGATACCATAAGCAATAATGGCATCCGGATAACAGTCAATCAAATAGTAATCATCTCGGCATCAATCAATTCAATATTCAATATACTCAATCTCAAAGTCATAGGCAATATACAATCAATAATATCAAATAAGATAATAAGAAAAGGCAAGAAACAAATGATGGTTCGGTGGCCGAAATTGGTGGGTCAATTGGCATTCTAATGTCACTGGCAATAATGACATTCAATTGGTAGGCCTATGGCATGCAAACTAATAGGCCAATGGCATGCAAACTAATAGGCCAATGGAAAATAAACTAGGCAATTTATCCAACACTTGGTGGGCATACAATAGCAAGCCAATAGGTTAGGTTTTGGTGCAACTTTGGCTTGCCCATTCAATACAACAACATGACACATTGTCCAACAAGGCAAAGGTATCAATAAACAAGGTTAAACGACATTAAATTATTATCAATTTGGCAAGGAAAATCAAAGGAAACTCAAACAATTCCAATGGCAATACAAGCACATTAGGATTCGGCTATATGAGATTTTTCACAATTGGTGTCCAATAATCAATTTAAGCATTTAGACATCATAATTGATGCATTGTAAACTCACCTAAACCTTCCAATAGCCAATGCACTAGCCAATTGCACCAATTCCATAAAATCCCCAATTTATGGCTACTTTGAAAACTTCAATTCCACAATCTACAATTCTACATTAAATTAACCATCAATTAGTTGTTCATTCATATCCAATTGATCATTTCTAACATCAATTTGGAATTCCTAACACTAAATCACAAATTCATGCTTTACAACTTCAATTTCAACATTCAAATTGGAAATTCAATCAAATTTGTATAATCTAAAGCAATTAAACACTAAACCCATTCAATTGAACCTAAAATAATACTAAATCAATAATCAAACTAAACAAATGAACTACTTACCCAAAAACACCACAATGGCCGAAATTCCTTGAAGGATTTGCCTCCCAATCCTTTGCTCCAATCAACAATCTAAGGCTAGAAATGGATGAAGCTAAGTGAGTAATTAATTTTTCTATCAAATTTTGTTGATTTTAGTTAAGAAATGAATAAGTTATGAAGAAAAATTGTGGAATGGAAGAAACGGCAATGATGGAATGAAATGGGGAAGAAGAAGAAGAAGGAAGCCGTGTAAATGGTGACCAAATAAGACAAAATAGTTTGTAAAATTATAACTAAATCCCTCAAGTTTCATTCTTTACATTTTGGTCCTTAAATCTTCTGTAATTTATTCTGACAATTCTGTCAAGATTTTGATATCAGTGTGAAAGTGAATAGGCTTATTTTAATTTATCGTTAATTCTAAAAATGGTTCTGGAGTCATACCGTAACTCCGACCGACTCATTTCTACTATTCACCTTGAATTTCTCTTTATTTACCAAAATGCCATTGTTACCTTTTTCAGTGTTCCTAAATGATTTTTAGTTCTTTCTTTTTACCAAAATTACACATAAATTATGATTATATTTTACCTCCAAGTCAACGTCAGAAATTCTTCCGTTGACCGGACTGCTAATTTCTCGGCAGTATTCCCAACACCGCCAGTTTTTGAAAAAGTTTCAAATATGCTTCCTAACTGTGTTTCTAAAATTATTTCCCATCAATTTAAGGCTAAAGAACCACATACTGAGAATAAATTCATGCATTCATGTTATGAATTCCTAGGGTATTACATTTTACTCCCCTACAAATAAATTCATCCTCGAATTTAAATAGAAACACATACCTCACTGCTGAAACAGGGATGGATATCTGCTCCGCATCTCCTGCTCGCTCTCCCATGTACACTCCTCTATCGTTTGATTCCTCCATAGCACTTTTACCATAGGGATCTCTTTGTTTCGAAGCTTTCTGACCTGTCTGTCAATAATCTCCACAGGTAGCTCCTCATAAGACAAATCCCCACTGAGATCCACATCTTGTATCTCCAAAATATGTGATGGATCCGATACATATCTCCGCAGCATCAATATATGAAAAATTGGATGTACGTGGCTCATACTGGGTAAAAGAGCCAATCTATAAGACACACTGTCAATCCGCTCAAGTATCTCAAATGGGCCTATAAATTGTGATGATAGCTTGCCCCTCTTCCTAAATCTCATAACTCTCCTCATCGGTGAGATCTTTAGGAAGACATGATCACTAATAGAAAACTGTACATCCTTCCTCTTCAGATCAGCATAACTCTTCTACCTACTGAAAGCAGACCTCATCCGCTCTCTGATCATAGGAACCTTCTCTATAGTCTCTCTAATAAGCTTTGGTCCCTCTAGCTGCTTTTCTCCCGGCTGTACCCAACACACTGGTGATCTGCACTTTCTACCATATAGTGCTTCAAATGGAGCCATACCAATCGAGGAGTGATAACTGTTATTGTAGGAGAACTCAATCGGTGACAGATAATAATCCCAACTACCTTTGAAATCCAGAACACATAATCTGAGCATGTCCTCTAAAGTCTAGACCGTCCTCTCATACTGCCCATCAGTCTGTGGATGGAAGGCAGTACTGAATCGTAGCTGGGTACCTATAGCCTCCTGAAATTTCTACCAAAATCGGGATGTAAACTGTGTAATCCTGTCAGATATGATCACCAAAGGAACTCCATGAAGATGCATAATCTTATCCACATATAACTGTGCGTACTGAGCTGCTGAATAGTTGGTTTTAACCTTCAAAAAGTGTGCAGACTTCGTCAACCGATCAACAATAACCCATATAGAATCATACCCCCTCGAAGTCTGTTGTAGACCAACTATGAAATCCATGGTAACCTATTCCTATTTCCACTCTGGCAGCTTTATCTCCTGAAGTAGCCCTGATGGCTTCTGATGCTCAAACTTAAGTTGCTGACAAGCTAAGCACTTCGATACAAACTGAGCTACGTCTTTCTTCATCCCAGGCCACCAATAAACATCTCTAAGATCATGGTACATCTTGGAAATCCCTAGATGTACACTGTAAGCAGAATAGTGTGCCTCTCGCATGATCCAATCCCATAGCTCATCACAATCCAGTACACAGATACGTCTCCCACATCTCAAAACCCCATCATCAACAGTGAACTTTGTCATCCGACCACTCTGAACCTCTCCCTTCAACTTTAAAAGATAAGAATCTCTATCCTGGGCCACTTTTATATCATCTATCAATAGTAACCTCGCCAAAAATTGGTCTATCAGAGCCTGGTTCTGATCCTGGGAACCTAAATCCAACTCTACCCCAAAACCTTCCAACTGCTTCAGATCCCTAATCAATGTCCTCCTGCCAATCACAATATGAGCAAGACTACCCATCGACTTCCTGCTCAGAGCATCCGCCACTACATTGGCCTTCCCTGGGTGATAGAGAATCTCACAATCATAATCCTTCAGAAGCTCCACCCATCTGCGCTGCCTCAGATTCAGATCCTTCTGCTGAAATATATACTGCAGGCTCTTATGATCAGTATATATCTCGCATTTAGACCCATATAAGTAGTGTCTCCAAATCTTCAAGGCAAAGATAACTGCTGCCACCTCCAGATCATGAGTTGGGTAATTTGCTTCATGCTTCTTTAACTGATGAGAAGCATAAGCAATCACCCTACCTATCTGCATCAGAACACACCCTAAGCCAATCCTCGAAGCATCACAATATATAGTAAATTTCTCCCTCTCAACTGGTAATGCCAAAATCGAAGCACTAGTAAGGCAATACTTCAGAGTCTGGAAGCTATGATCACACTTATCCGTACAAACATATTGCTCTTGTTTCCTCAACAATCTAGTCAAAGGAGCTGCAATATGGGAGAAATCTTTCACAAACCTCCGATAATATCCAGCCATACCCAAAAAGCTGCGCACCTTTGAAACACTAGTAGGCTGGGGCCAATTAGCTGCCATCTCAATCTTCTGAGGATCCACCATAATACCCTCTTTACAGATGACATGTCCTAAGAAACACACCTCAGTCAACCAGAACTGACACTTAGATAATTTAGCATATAGCTGGTGTTCCTGAAGTGTCTGTAGCACAATCCTCAAATGCTCCCTGTGCTCCTCCTCATTCCTGGAATAAATAAGGATGTCATCAATGAAGACGATGACAAACTTATCCAAATACAACCTAAACATCTATTTGTCAGATCCATAAAAGCCGCTGGAGCATTTGTCAACCCAAATGGCAATACCAAGAACTCATAATGACCATAATGGGTTCTGAAAGTAGTCTCGGGTATAGCTCCACTCCTGATCTTCAGCTGATGTTACCCAGTCCTCAAATCAATTTTAGAAAAATGGCTGGCACCCTACAACTGATCAAATAAGTCATCAATCCGTGGCAATGGATACTTATTCTTCACTGTGACTTTGTTCAGCTGCCTATAATCAATACACATCCTTAAAGAGCCATCTTTCTTCCTCACAAACAAAACTGGTGCACCCCCTGGAGAACTACTAGGTCTAATAAACCCTCTATCCAATAGCTCCTGTAACTGAATCTTCAACTCCTTCAATTCTGCTGGAGCCATTATGTAAGGTGGAATGAATATTAGGTTTGTGCTTGTATGCACCTCAATCTCAAACTCAATCTCCCTATCAGGGGGCAATCCTGGCAACTCTTCAGGAAAAACATCAGGGAACTCCTGAACCACCGGTATCTGATCCAATTATACAGAAGACCTCTGTACATCCACCACATGAGCCAAATAGGCTGAACAACCTTTCCCTATCAACCTTCGAGCCTGGATAATAGATATCAGATTAACTCGAAACTTCTGAATCTCCCTCTGATACTCAAACTCCGGCTGCCCCTCAGGCCAGAATCTAATCCTCTTCTGATAGCAATCTATCACTGCCCGATGTCTAGTCAACCAATCCATACCCAGTATCACATCCAACTCAAGCACAGGCAACTCAATCAAGTCAACACGCAAAATATGGTCATCAATCTCAACAATACAATCAGGATAGAAATAGTCAACATCCACACAATCCCCCATAGGAGTAGCAACATATAATGGAATATCTTACAACCTCCTTTCCTTATTCAATTTGGGTGCAAAATGCGGTGACACAAAAGAGTGAGTTGCACCAGAATCGAATAAGGTATCTGCAGCCTCATTCTGAACCAGAATAGTACTTGTGACAACATTATCTGATCGTTGTCTATCTTGAATGTTGACTGTGAATACCCTGCCCTGGCCCCTGCTAGCTGGAGCCTAACTGCTACTGGGAGCCTGACCTCCCCTACCTCTACCTCTGGCTATTGTCTCTCTGCCCAAATTCTAGCTGGTTTGAACTGCTGGCTGAGATACTGTGACTGATGGCTACTGATTAGCCCCCAATGGGCAAGTGTTCATATAATGGCCTTGCTGGCCATACCTCAAGCATGCACTTGTCCGCCTCTAACACTCTCCTCCGTGTCTCCTACCACAATATCCACAATCTGGTATACCAGAAGTCTGAGTAATTGGCCTGGAAGAACCCTGAGAGTATGCAGGCGTTGACTCAACCATAGGCTGACCCATACTCTGCAGCCTCCTCCTCTGACTACTACCAGTAGATCTCTGCTCAAATCTGGGTACTAGCTCTGCCTACCTAGGATGGGAGATGCTCTCCCCCCTCCTACTGTGTGATCCTGGGCCACCCTTCCTTTTCTGATCCCTTTTGGCCCTCTCTGCCTTATACTTTTCTTCCATCTAAGTGGCCTTATCTATCACTGTGGTCAAAGAAGTAAACTCTGTGGCAAGAAGAGCATTATGTAAGGCAGCATGTAATCCCCTCCTGAACCTGTTGATCAAATATGCCTCTGTGGGTACTATGTGAGTAGCATTCCTACTCAGTCGAATGAACTCCTCAGCATACTCCTCTACTGACCTATCACCCTGCTCCAACTACTCAAATGTCACCAGATTACGGGTCCTGACACCCTCAGTGATGAACTCATCTATCAGACCCTGACGAAACTCTGCCTAGGTGGCCACTAACTCAACTGATCTCAGCTCAGAACAAGGTAGTCTCCTAACTACCTTCTCAACCTCCTCCAAAAAATCTACAGGATTTCTACTTCTGTCCCCTCTGAACTCTGGTAAGTTTAGCTTCAGAAAGCTAAACATAAATACTCCGCCCTCATCTATCTCTCTCCTGCCTCCCTGTGCAGCTGGCTCCCTCTGAGCCCCTCCTGGATGCACAGGAGCCGGTGCCACTACCTCAGGTACCACTAGTGACTGAACTACTGTAGGAGCAGGTGGTGGTTGTGCCTGCTGTCTCTCCCTCCTCATCTCTGCCATCTCCCTCCTTAGCTCCATCAAACGCCTTATCATCTCAATCCTCCAAGGATCATCTCCCCTCTCCGAGTCCTCAAAAGTTCGTCGAGATCGAGATGAACCCTCTGATACACTAACCTTCCTCACTAGGGACTGATTGGAGGCAACCTCAACCTCCCAGGTGTCTCTGTCTCTGCTGTCAGACATGTCTGTAATTTGTCAGGAAAAATGAAAACGGTCTCAGAATACAATAAAAATGCAAAATAAAGACAAATAACAAACGATTGCAACAATAGACGATAAAGGAAATCCTAAGCTCTATGGTATACTTAATTCTACCCCATCCTGTAACTAATCATTATTCCTCTGTAATTCAGTCACTATTCATCCGTAACCTAGATTCACATTCTGTAAACCTAGTGCTCTGATACCACCTCTATCATGACCCGGTTTCCTAGACCGCGACGGTCCTAGGGCATGGAAAATGCCAATGGCGACCGGCACCCGTAGAACCCAATACCATTATATAGTCTAACAACCTCAATATATTATTCATTTATTATAATTACCATCCATTATATTATCCAGCTATTCAATCTGTTAGCTTGTCAATTATTTTGTCACCATAATGCAATTGGCTGTCACAAGTATATCATATATCATGCATCATATATCTAATCAATATAGACCATCAATAACGTATATAAACAATGTTCATCTCCTAGCTACCCAATACATACCCATAGAGTAGCTAGATCATGAACACCAAAATAATAATAATACAGTAATCCCAAAATAGATATATACATCAGAAATCTGAAGCAGGAATCCACAGAAAAACAGATGACTGGATCTTGCAACCTACTCCTCTCCTGAAAGCGGTAAACAAACAAAAGGGTGAGTATGAATGATACTCAGTGAATTTACATGCATCACCATAAATAATAGGCATAATAAATCAATGGTCTCAGTCAAAGGAATAACAAAATACGGAATGGTTGTCAAGGTACAGTAAATCAAAGAAATATCATATATAAGCTTGGTTACATATGGAAAGGCAGATAATGAGATGGACTGTATGAAAAGAAATCATACAATCACCAGACAAATGGATATCACTGGACCATGTAGGTTGCCAGTATCATATAAGCATAAGGCTGATCAGGCCCTATGGCCAGGACCATAACCCCTCCTAGCTAGGGTACAAATATACAATGTACATATGGTCGACAGTATTTTCCCACTCCCCTGTCAAATCGGAAGTTCTTCCAAACCATATTAGGGTCAATAACGAGGGATACCATAAGCAACAATGGCATCCGGATAACAGTCAATCAAATAGTAATCAGCTCGGCATCAATTAATTCAATATTCAATATACTCAATTTCAAAGTCATAGGCAATATACAATCAATAATATCAAATATGATAATAAGAGAAGGCAAGAAACAAACGATGGTTCGGTGGCCGAAATTGATGGGTCAATTGGCATGCCAATGTCGCTGGCAATAATGACATTTAATTGGTAGGCCTATGGCATGCAAACCAATAGGCCAATGGCAAATAAACTAGGCAATTTATCCAATACTTGGTGGGCATACAATAGCAAGCCAATAGGTTAGGTTTTGGTGCAACTTTGGCTTGCCCACTCAATTCAACAACAGGACACATTGTCCAACAAGGCAAGGGTATCAATAAACAAGGTTAAACGACATTAAATTAGGATCAATTTGCAAGGAAAATAAAAGAAAACTCAAACAATTCCAATGGCAATACAAGCACATTAGGGTTAGGCCATATGAGGTTTTTCACAATTGGTGTCCAATAATCAATTCAAGCATTTAGACATCATAATTGATGTATTGTAAACTCACCTAAACCTTCCAATAGCCAATGCACTAGCCAATTGCACCAATTCCACAAAATCCCCAATTTATGGCTACTTTGAAAACTCCAATTCCACAATCTACAATTCTACATCAAATTAACCATCAATTAGTTGTTCAT
>CANXYC010362298.1:0-10293 GCA_948193065.1 Aleurites moluccanus
CCGGACATGGGCATGTCATTACCATATCAACTTGTTCATTGTTGTATCTGGTGCTTAATTATGCCAAAAACATGCTCTGATCATGGTTTAGACATGGTATCAACATTTCATCACTTCATGCTTTGAATTAATTTCTCATACCACCAAGAATTCTCAACTTTATAAGGAAACTGAGGAAGAAGATGTTTTTTTAACAACAGATGTAATTTGCTTTATCCCAGAAAAGCTGAAAGTGGCAGCAAAATTTAATAGTTTAAATTGACACACCAAATTCCCTCACAAAAGCATGATAGAAAAAAAAATCTCGATAAATAGGATAAGTTGCAAAGAAAATATAGTTCATCAGACCTTTGAACCAAATGTTGGTGGCAGAATCAATTTTCATTAAAAAGAAGAAAAATCAAAGCACTGGTGTTCGAGTAAAGGAAATTACAGACTCAACCCAGCGTTTTCATAGAGTCTATAGTTACAAGCTTTCATTCAATATAAATCATACAACATTTATTTATAGATCTAACTAAAAAAATGTCTATAATTTTTTTTTTACCATTTTCTTTTTTCATTCCCATTTAACTGTGTGATAATAGGGTGAAGGAAATACAAAAATCACCCAGAGTTGTATTCAGTATCATCAGTAGGTGCATCAGATTTTTCCTTCTCTGCTACAATCATAAGCATCTCAAGGCGCCTGTCAAAAAGTAAAGCACTCTCATCTCTCTTGTCAAGCTCTGCAGCCTCGGCTTCAAGCCATTTCTCTCGCAAATCATCAAGAAGATTTCCTTGGTTATTTATAACAGTTCCTGGAGCACTAGGAACTGTGGTGCGAATTGATGAATCTCCTGATGGTGGAGGCAGTGTTAGAAGCATTGCTCGGAACTCACGAGTATCAGCAAATGTCTCAAAGTTACAAGCTATTGCATCCAGACAGTACTCTCGAATCTTCAAGACACCATACCTGCACATGTTGATTCACCAACAATTTTATAGATGCAATCTTAAGGTATTGTCGAGTTCAATAAGAGGTCAATTTAGTAGTTGTATTTAAAAACAAATTATTTTCCTTAGCATCTCCTTAGACCAGAAATACAGGACTTCAAAATTGGAGCATAAAGTCTGGTCTCAATGAAGGCAAAACTACGCATTTAAAGATTCATTTTTAAGGGGCTCCATGAAAAAAAGAGCCTCATTTAAGAGTCATAAACCTGTTATGAATCCACATCACTGATATGAAGCATTTATGGCACAAGCTAAAAGTCTTGAATAATATTAACTTGAATCCACCTCAAACACTTCCAGATAAAGATATTAATCAAAAAATTCAAGAAAGGAGGTCAACATATAAGTAACTTACATGTCTGACAATATAAGCCAATGGCATAGTTCCGCAAGTGAAACCATTTCTAGGTGTGGCAACAGTACATCAGCTACAGCACGCTTAAGAGGAAACAATAGATATCTTGAAGCAGCATCAAACATTTCCTCTGCCTGCAAAAATAATACAGTGGTCTTAGATGCATATTTAACTCATATTACAGGCCATTTTAATCAAAATATAAGATACCTGATCAGGGTCTATTTCCTTCAAACTATCAGTATACCTGAACCAACCAAGGTTCAAAATAAGTCCTCTGATAATTAAGTTTAGCATTGACAATCACTAATTGCATTGCATATAAATAAAGGTTCCAATAGTTCAAAACATGGATGATTGAGCAATACATGTCACAAAGATACTGACTAGGCAACTCATATCTGATTACTGCATCAACAATTTCTAAGTATGCAGAACCACTAATGTGAAGAAAAATGTTGTTGTAACCAAAGGATTAGATCTGAAGATAACTAAAATATTACAACTCATATCTGATCACTGCATCAATAATTTCAAAGTATGCAGAACCACAAATGTTAAGAAAATTATGTTGTGACCCAAGGATTAAACCTGGAGAAAACTAAAACATTATTTGAGTACGCTAGCCATCTGTGAAACACAGGAAACACTTACATATACTCGACCATTTTCTCCAATGTCTCCATGCTCAAATCATGTTCTTCAAGACATGGAAGAGTATGAAAAGGTAATCCATCCTTGCCTTCATGAAAATCTTTCATCCGGGACAATCTTGCTCTGAAGTACTCTGACCTTGATGCTAAAATCACTTGATGGCAGAAAAATTTCTTCTTATTCACACTTATACAAACATCAGCAAGACCATCTGCAGAACCATTCATCTGCACAGCACCAAATGAAGATGCTAACCTATCAACACTGCCATCTAGGGTTTGTTCCATGGTAGATGTTGCTAAGGATGTCTGAAGGATACGATGCAAGGCAGCAGGAAGCTGGTCTTCCTCAGGAAGAGATGTACCCTGTAAGATAAACCGTTTCTGAGAGTTGTCTATCTCTTTCAGAGATTTGTACTCTGCATATTTTTGATGAATCAATTCTTTCTCAAGAATCCTTTGTAAGGATTCACATTTGCACACTTTGCAAATTCTTATAAGATCATCCATGTCATCAACTGCAATCTCTAATCTGTCACAATAGAAGAAATGAACGAGGCTGTGCAGAGCAGGATACGACAATTTTTCCCTTGCGAATCTCACTTCATGCCGGTCTCTCCAATCAGTTTCAAACTTTCTCTTAAAAAATGGTGACCGAGCACTTAAAATGACTCTGTGAGCTTCAATGGGCCTACCTTGAACAAAAAATACCACATCTGGGGGGAACTGGTTGGAATTGGACATCCCACTGGATGAAAGACCTACTAAATAATGTCATATATCAAATGTCACATCCATATTTTTCTATGAAGTGCACAAACACAATAAGCTGCCTGGCAATTCGAAACTCACGAATCATCAACAGGCATGTTATAGATAATGCCAGTAAATTAACACCATATATACATATATAAGCAAAACCTCCATAAAGGTTTGAAAAGGCAAAAACAATTCATTCAGATTTTCTAAAACTTGTCATGATCTCTACTTTCCAAAAAAATAATCAACTGAAAAGGGAAAAAGTGATGCATACAAAAATTGCTATAAAAATTATGGAGACAGGATTCATTATTATTAGTGAAAAAAGTGTCATGGTTCAACAAAATGGTTCAGATGATTATATGCACCATAACTTTGCCCGAGACCAGTTGAAAACTACCCACATGCCTGATTCACTTGAAATTAACAAAATGAACCAATATATCAACACCTTTGTGATTTGACACTATAACAATTATAGTAGCAGCAATAACCCACCCCCCACCCCCCCCCCCCCAAAAAAAGGCGAGCAACTACCTATAAGCTACTGTGATTGACATAACCAATAAATTGAAAGGGGGAAAAGAGCACCGACCTGAAACTTGAAAACCACCGAGCTCAGCCTGCACCAAATATCCTCTATTAGCCGCACAACCCAAGAAAGTGTCTCTCAACGCGGCCTGCAACTGTCCCAAAGGCGGCGGTCTAGCCTCATAAGCCTTCAAAAGCTTCCTAACCTTCAAGTTCAAGGCAGCATAGTGACATCTATCTCCATCAAAAGTATTCTCCGAGCATATAGCTCCACTCTCCAACAACATTCTCGCGGCGTCAAGATGACCGGCCAAGCAAGCATAGTATAATGCAACAGAGTCCCACTGGTCCCGCGAGTTAACATTAACACCAGATTCCAGCAAGTACTTAAGCCGGTCAACGTCCCCGGCACGAGAGGCCTCAAAAACGTCACCGTTTGGAACCTTCTTGAGGGGCAGAGAGGAAGTGAAATCTGAAGGGTCAAGGTCGATTTCGTCGAGGACTGCTTCGAGGGTCCATCCGGATTTTGTTGTTGAAGGCATTTTGATTCTGATTTTTTATTATTGTTAGTGAATTTATTAGTTTTGGAGGAGATGGAATACTAATGATAATTGGGGCTGTGCAAGTGCCATTTCCTCTTGTATGGAGGGTTTTGGAAATGAAATATGAGGTTGGGCTGTTAGAAAAATTATCCAAACCAAATTAATTCAATCTAAACTAAATTAAAAGAACATAATTTTATTATGATTTAAATCAAATCAAATCAAACCAAATGAGTCATATTTTGTAATTTGTATAATTTATAAAATTTTACACTATAAACTCTAATATTTTGTAAAAAAGTGCAAAATTTTATAAAAATGACTTATATTTTGTAAAACGTATAATTAACAAACTTTTATACTATAAATCTCAATATTCTGTAAAAAAATTACAAAATTTTATAAAATCAGTTTATATTTTGTAAATCGTATAATTTACAAAATTTTACACTACAAATCCGCATATTTTATAAAAAAGTGCAAAATTTTATAAAATCAATTTATATTTTGTAAATCCTACAATTTATAAAATTTTACATTACAAATTCTCATATTATGTAAAAAAGTATAAAATTTTATAAAAATGGCTTATATTTTGTTAATCGTATAATTTATAAAATTTTACACTACAAATCCTAATATTATGTAAAAAAATGTAAAATTTTATAAAAACGGTTTATATTTTGTAAATCGTATAATTTATAAAATTTTACACTACAAATTCTAATATTTTGTAACAAAATGCAAAATTTTGTAAAAACGTCTTATATTTTGTAAATCGTATAATTTATAAAATTTTACATTACAAATTCCAACATTTTGTAAAAAAGTGCAAAATTTTGTAAAAACGACTTATATTTTATAAATCGTACAATTTATAAAATTTTACACTACAAATCCCCATATTTTGTAAAAAAATATAAAATTTTGTAAAAATGACTTATATTTTATAAATCATACAATTTATAAAATTTTTCACTATACACCCCAACATTTTGTAAAAAAGTTTAAAATTTTATAAAATTGGCTTATATTTTGTAAATCGTACAATTTACAAAATTTTACACTACACATTCCAATATTATGTAAAAAAAAAATGAAAATTTTATAAAAATTGCTTATATTTTGTAAATTAATTAATTAATTATTTTTAATTTCCTTCAAGTTTTTTTTAATTCCTTTGATATTATTAATACTTTTTAATTAATAAAAATATTCCAAATTATTATTTCACATTATAATTTGGGAAATAATATTCCAAATTATAATTTTGGGTTTAATTTTTTTTATTCTTATTATTACTAATTTTTAAATTTCCAGAAAAATAATTTTTTATTTTTATTTATATTATTACTTCTTTTTAAATTAAAATAATATTTTATAATATTTTTCCAATAAATAATTTGTCCAACATTATTTCAACTTATTACTACTTTTAAAATTAAAAAAAATATATTTTACAGTATTTTTTTAAATTATAAGTTGTCCAAAATTATTTCAATTTACAATTTAAAAAAAAAATTATTTTTTCATTTTATTATTTTCTGCCCAACATTTAGCTCCCAATCTTTTTTGGTGGGAAATTATTGTGGCTAGGATAGGAATACCTTATTATTTGGGTAACCCATTATTTTAGGTAGAATAGGTTATTTTGTTATAAACACATATTTTTTCTATTTTCTATTTTCATATAATATTTATTATTAAATCAATTTAGTTATTTTTTTATTAATAATTTTTTATTTATTTATTTTGCTCTATTCATTTTGGTGGAAAAACACCATTGAATAAGAGGAAAAAGTGAAAACTTACTAAAAAAATAGTTAGTTTCACTTTTATTATAGTACATTCTATTTGCTATTCCCAATTCACGTAAAATATTATTTCTAACCATAACAAATGTCAATTATTCATCATAAATTGAACAAAACGAATCAATACAAAGAATATCTTCATTCCGCAAACAGAAAGATGAGCATTGGATTAATCAAATTGAATCAAATCAAATTTTTAACTAATTCGAATTTTTTATCCTCTTAAAATAATAACTGAATCAAATCAAATTTTTAAAAAATTAAATATAATCAAACTGAATCGAAATAAATATTTTTTGTTCGATTATCAGTTATAACCAAACTAACAAAATAATCATAATTTATAATTTATATATTTATTAATAAAAAATTCATTATAATAATATATTATAGCTAGAAATTATAATTTACATATTGATAAATAAAAATTTAGTTATTTCAACTAGTTCGATTATCAATTTAAAGAGAACAACTATAAACTAATAATTTTGTAAAATAAATAACCGAACTTCATTGCCGAAATAATTGAATTTCATCGATATAATTCAATTTTTCACAGTGAGTGCTTGCACATAATTATAAAATATTCGATAATTCAGCGATTGAGAATTAGAGTTATATTATAAAATAAATTTTATATATGATAATAAATATAATGAATTTTATAATTTTAAGTATATATAATTAATAATTTAACATTACATATAAAATATATTAATAAAAATAATTATAAATTTCAATTAATTTATATTTAATTATGCACATAAATTAAAAAATTTAAAATTAATGATATATATATATATATATATATATATATATATATATATATATATATATTATTTTGTAGTAAATATTTTAGTAATTATTTTAAATTTCAATGATATCTTTTTACAAAAACTAGCTTTTGAGTTTAAAATTATAAATTTTTACATTTGATACAAAAATTAATTTTTAATTATCCAACAAAAACTTTATATCACCAGTTGAATGTTCAATCACTAATTATTGGCTTCCAAATGTCAAATTAAATAAACACTAAAGAGTTATTTCATAACATCATTTAACATTTAGAATTAAAATTTTCAGCATTTAACTATTTTAAATTATTTGATAATATTCATCTTCAAATTCTTAATTAAATTAAAAATTACTTAAAATGATAAGACAAAATTTTTAACTTAAAACATGAATAAAATATAATAAGAATTTAATCACTTATCTTATTTAGCACTTAAATTTTTAATCTTTTATTTTCAGTTTTGTCGAATACTACCTAAGCCCCTTTTTCAATAGGTTTAAATGTGAAACCTATATGCTTAGCTTATATATTAGGCAGGTTGAAAGTGAGTGTATAAATGAGTTAACATACTCATAAACTATTCAAACTGGACTTGTAAAATGCACGAGTTCAATTCTATTAAAATTCAGTCAAGTTCGAGTCTGAATAACTTTATATATATTTATTATATTTTTTTAATAATTTATAATTTATAATTTTTATTTTTTATATTATTTTTTATATTTTTATTTTTATATATTTTAAATTTAATTACAAATTTTTTATATATTTTTAAGGTGATAGTGGAAAAGTTGACATATAAGTCATTCTTACTGCCACTCTACATAACCGTACATAAGATTTTCACCTCATATGGCTTCTCATTCAATTCTTTCAAAGTCATTAGATTTTTTTTGTTAGGTATCAAAAATTTGAAACGCGATGATCTTAGGGTGCAGAAATAGGCAAAGTAAGCTACATTCGTAGAACCCATAATCATTTATTGACTACTAAATCATTATTTATTAAATATGAATTTCTGCGTAGTTTTCTCTGTAATTTCAATATAATACCCAATGTGAATAGTACAATCTCAATATGAATAGAAAATACACTTCTAATCCAATATTTTAACCTTATAGTACAATCTCAATATAAATAGAAAATACACTTCTAATCCAACATTATAACCTTACTACAATAATTCATTCACAATACCTATTCAAAGTTACTAATCATTTCAATACTCATATAATGTAATAACAATCTTTATATATTATGAAAATAAATATCGCATACATATATTATCTTACATATTTGCTATCATTCTTTGAAATTGTATTTTTTTCTCTATATATTTATTTCTAATACATATCTACATCTCAAATCCATGGAGCATTCTAAGAACCAACATGTATGAAAAACATAGTTATATTATTTGATATTATCGATTCCAATGAGAGAAATAAAGATATCATTGGAACAACTACCACTATATGTTTCATACTTGAAAAACATTAAATTACGGAAAGAGTGAGTATAAACTACTCAATGAGTTATAAACATACTATTATACATAAGATTATGTAATCAATCAATGGAATAAATAATATTAATTTAGGTCACATATGTCAATGGCTCAGTAGTCCAAATAAATATGAACATAACAGATACATGGTCTCATGAAATAATTCATAAAATAATTCGTAAAATACATAAAGTTAATTAGATATTATGACCAAGGGTCCTAGTAAAAGTATTTATTGTGCACAATGTTGATCGTACTTATCCACTACCCCATTGGTCTGGTAGTTCTGTTATGTCATATAATCAAATATTTAGCAAGTTAGGGTATAATACTTATAATCATATAGTATAATTTTCATGTAGAAAATATCCAATAACAGTCATCAGTCAATAAAAAAAAAAAAGGTTTTGATACAAATGATAACAATAAGCAAATGAATTTAATAATTCAAGAAATGGTTACAATATGTATAATAATATATTTATGATTCACCTTTACCTTTAAACTTCACATTTTCAACTTCTATCTCTTTAATCCAATGATATAGTACTTATGATCTCCCTTTCATCTTCATTAATCCTTTGATGTTACACATTCAATTAATCTCAATTTAGACAATATTAAACATGAAATTACATTAATTAAACTTAAATTAAAGAAGTTCCCTAAAATCCCTAAATCATAGGGTTAGTTTTTAAGAAAATTTCTACTCGCAGTCTCGATACTCTCACTCATATCTGATATTACATGTAATATCCATATTTTTGAAATATTTTTAAAAAATTATATTCTATTTATAAATAATAATTATTTTATAAATATTTAATTAAAATTATGAATATAAAAGAATTTTTGGGATTTATTATATTTTAAAGAAATAAATATTTGAAAGTAAAAAGGGAAATATATTTAAAAAAAAAAATAATTTTAATTAGTATCATATTATTATGTGTTATTTAATAATTTAATTTTTATACTCAGTTATTTAGTTAAATAAATTATTTTAATTATTATTATGTTATTTTAAGAATTTTTGGAAATTAAATTTATATTTAAGTAATTTTTATTAAATTAGAAAAATATTATTTTTTAAGTTTTAGTATGTTAAAATGAAGTACATTTTATAAGGAATTTATTGATTATTTATTTATAATTTTTGGATTTAAAATGAATTTTTTACAAATTTTTTAAAAAATAAAAATAAAAAAATAAAATATCAGGACCAATCAGAGACTGCCACGTGGCAACCTTGGATTGGCTGCCAGCAAATTTTAGCAGAAGAAGGGAAAAAGAAGAAGGGGGAGAGGAGGAAGAAAGGGCCAATTTCCTGCTCCGATTCCGGCCAAACCGAAGGGAGGTGGTTGACACCTCCTATACCACTGGGTAGTCTGCCATGAGGAGAGTTTATAGGCATCGGTCTTGCTCAAATTCGACTACCAGGTAAGAAGTTATTTTTGTTCAAAATAACTCCCATGACCATATTTATCAAAAAATTTCAATTAGTCATAACTCTCTCATTTGAACTCCAAATTGAATGATTATTATTCCTATGATTTTGTCTTGATCCTAGCTTTCTTTTGATATCCATCTTGCCACCTGAAGTTCGCCGAAAAAGGAGATCGAAAAATAAAATCATCGGACCTTCAATGACGGATTCCGGCCAAATCCGGCTGCCAATCCCGATGACTCTGATTTTGTTGAACTCCATTTTTCATGGGCTTTCCAATGGCACTAATTTTGTCTCTATCGGAGATTGAATCCGGGACTGAAAAATATGGGACACGCGTAGATTTTCGTTAATTTTGAGTAAGTAGGTTTAAATTTATTCTAAAATTATTTATAAATTATTTGGAGATTATTTGGAGATAAATTTATGAAAATGGTTGAATATTTATATTGGTATTGGAGAATTTAGGCAGTTAAAATTTAATAACTGTATTTATTTTGAATGGATAAATTAAGATAAATTATTTAGAATTATTATAGAACTTATTTAGATGAGAATTATGGAAAAATATTGAGTTTAGCGTTGATTTTAGAATTTTCGGACAGTGAATTATTAGGAATTGTGTTTTTATTAAATGTAAGAATTAAGATAAATTTATTATATTGATATGGAAATTATTATGGAAATTAGGTGGACAATATTTATGGCATTTAGATACTGAAAGGTTAATTTATTTAAGAAGTAATTTAATTGTCACACCCCAACTCCAGTGGTGCGACGGTCCTAGGGCAAGGGTAAGCTTAAGGCCACCATAAACCCGTAGAACTCACAGATCACTATACTCATAAATGCCAAGAACATAACATCATAAATTTCCATGTTCATACATA